>SSHR01002547.1:0-67055 GCA_006518225.1 Fusarium neocosmosporiellum
GGTATGAAGTGGGCACGGGCTAATGCAAGATATGCTTGTCTATTAAGTTTAAACTCATAACGCAGCCCCACTCTCCATTCCTTCGTCGCTAACCCCTGGCCAGGTCCACAATCTCTTCCTCTCTCTCAAGGTAGTCTGAAGCCACCCTTCTGTCGCTTCTGGAAGAAGCCCTTCGGGTCGTACTTGGCCGACACCTGGCGCAGAAACTCGACGTTGTCGCTGCCGTAGCTCAGGATGGGGTGCTCCTGGCTAGGATCGACGTAGTTTAGGTACCGCCACTCGCGCAGGCCGTCGATGGTCTTGGCGTACTCCTCCAGCGCCGAGGCGAAGGCGCTCGCCTTCTGGCGCAGCAGCACTTCCTGCTCGGCCGTCTTGACCGTGCAAGATAGCAGCCACAAGAGGGAGTTGCCCTCGATTCTGTCAAGACTGAGCACGTTGCCTCCGTGCGCGATGCCGTTGTCGGCGAAGAGCCTGGGCACCGGCTGGAAGAGATTCTGGGTGCCGACCTCTGTGGCGGGGATCTCCTCCAGCAGCTCCTTTACAAAGGTGTCGTGGAGGTCGGCAGCCTTTTGGATGATGCGGGCATCGTTGGCGAATGTCAGACTGAACCAGACGTTGCTGCACGAATTGTTAGCAGTGGTACCTCGGGAAGGGTTGCGGCACTTACTGGAGGCCAGAGGGGAGGACGTAGGCCTCGGCCATGTCACTGACGGGTCGGATGCTAAAGTCATTGAACAGCTCCGGCACCTCCAATGCCTCGTTGAACGTGGCAGGTCGCTCGACACCGTTGGTATCGACAAGAACCTGAGCGATGAGGACATCAGTGGACGAGCTCGGGTTGTAAGTCCAGTTGATCAGATACGCCGCCTCGGGGTTCTTGTCATTGTTGTTGGTGAAGTTGACCATGGCGTTGGCGATGGCTTCGCCCTGGGACAGGTCCGAGGCGCGGATACCACCCCAGACATTGCCAGCCGGGAAGGTCTGCAGGTCGAAGCGCGTGACGATGCCAAAGTTGCCCCATCCGCCCTTGAGAGCCTTGAGAAGATCGGGGTTTGTGTCTTTGTTGGCGTTGACGATGCTGCCGTCAGCGAGGATAATCTCGACATTGACGATGGAATCGCATCCAAAGCCGGCGCGGCCAGTGTAATACGAGTTACCACCACCGGTCAAGAAGCCGGCGACGCCAACATTGCCGTCTCGACCGCCTGGAACAGCAACGCTATGCTTCTCGAGCTCTTTAAAGACATCCGCCCATCGACCTCCAGGCAAGACCGAGGCCAGAGACGTGGCAGGGTCGTACTCGGTGCCCTGAAGGAGGCCGAGGTCGATGGTGACGCCGTTGTCGACGTTGCTGCCGCCCGACCAGTGGCTGTGGCCACCGCTTCGGATGGCAAAGTCAGCAGTCGAGTTGGCGCCGAGAACGCTGATGATCTTGGACACGTCTTGAGCGTTCTTGGGCCGAACGATGCAAGATGGCGTCAGGCGGGAGCTGGCAGACCACCAAGAGTCTACTCTCTCCTCATACCCATCTTCAGCAGGGACCAGGAGCTGGTCCTTATCCTTGAAACCCGCGGCAGAGAGCAGAGAGCACTGGAAAAGAGGATCAGCGCTCATTGTTCGACAAAGGGAAGGCATTGTGTTTCTTACTGCTTTAGACGCCGCGTCTTCGGTACTTTGGCGCATCACGAGCGACGAGCTGGGAGCAGCGAAGAGGATCGCCATCAGCGCCTTTGTAACTGGCTGGACCAACATGGTGGGGAGGGGGATCGACGGCGGGCTTGTGTGCTTTATTCAAGACAAGGCGGTCGAGCGTGCAGGATACTACTGCAGGGTCAAGGAGTGCGGATGTGACGACAGTCGGGAGCGCCTTTATAAGTCAGTCACCTCCCTTTTTTGTATTTCTTCGGGCAACTCCTTCTCCCCGGCGCCGGAAATTAGAACGGAGCTTGCGGACGAAAAAGTGAGTTATATCTTGTTGGTTATGCCAAGGCCCTTTCTTCCCTCTTCCGTAGCCTATGCCGCTCGACCGTCAAGGATCATCCTTCCCCTGCACCTTGACCCGGGGGAAGGATTCCCAGCGATGGTACTATGCAGGTCATAATAGCAAGGGGCAACGAACGGTATCGGTGCGTCCGGCCAAGAACAAGATCCTTTCATGCAGCCAACCCTGAGCCTCCTGATGCAAGTCGGGTCGTAAAAAGCGCCGCCTTTTCCGGGCACGCCCAGCAATCACCTGCAGGAGAATCCGAATTGTCGGGTCCTGCTTCTCTTCTGTCTTGTTTTCCTTTTCGTTCTGCTTGATTTGCTTGAAATCATCATGTCCGTGGTTGACGGCGTTCTCGTCGCCATTCCGCCCCCGAAAGGCTATGTCGTGGATTTTGACAACCCGCTGCGTACCTCTGTCGAGGCGACGTACGTGATCTGCGGCATCGGCATGACCTTGGCCCTCTTCTTCCTTCTCCAGAGACTCTACGTCAAGGCATTCGTCAGGAATAGCTTTGGGATCGACGACGGTGCGTTACAGATAAAGATCAGTGGATCAGACAGAAGCTGACATTGAACAGTGCTCTTGATCATCGCCTGGGTATGTTTGTCTAATGGAAGCAGCCAACTGCCGATCAATCGCTTATCTTGACAGGTTGGGTCAATCACAATTCAAGCCCTGTCTCTTCGTGAGTTTCTCTGGAAATTGACCTGATTAGAAGATAGATGCGTGCTGACACTTGCAGGCTCGTTCGCCGAGGGTTGGATGGGAGTCCACGCCTGGGAGATTCCCTTTGAAAAGTTTCAAAAGGCCATCCTTGTACGTCCTCGAGCACTACGAAAGCGCTGGTTCTTGACTAACCGTCGCAGTGGGCAAACTACATCAACTCGATCGTCTACACCGTCCCGACATGCCTATCCAAAGTCGTCATCCTCCTGTTCCTCCTCGAGCTCAACAGCGGCCAGGCCTGGTACCGATGGACAGTCTTTGCCACCATCTTCGTGGTGTCTGCCTCCAGCATCGGCATATTCTTCGCCTCCATTTTCCCGTGCACGCCGTTCCGCAAATCTTGGGATCTGAATGTTCCTGAAGACGTGGGCTCTTGTATCGATCGACCGGCCATGTTCCAGGCGACCGCAGGGTTGGGTGTTGCAACTGACGTCTTGATCATTGCCATCCCGATACCCATGGTTATTGGACTTCATCTGTCGGCAAAGAAGAAAGCCGCTCTTCTGTGCCTGTTTGCCATTGGCTCTGCGTGAGTCTTGTCATTCGATAAATGCCCAGATATTGACAGTTATAGAACCGTCATCACCTCCATGGTCCGACTCGCTCTCCTCATCTCCCAGCTCGACGCCGTCGACACAACCTGGGGCGGTGGCCCAATCCACGCCTGGATGTTTGTTCCCTACCCTCTCCCTCACCTTCTTTCATCCGCTGATCAACCATTGAAACAGCTGCGTCGAAGCAAACCTTCTTATCATGTGCGCATGCCTATCAACCCTCCGTCACTTCATCAAAACGGTTGCTCCCCGGCTACTCTCGAGCAGCAGAGGAACCAGCACGGGCAAGTCGAAAACGGGCCTCTCCTCGGGCCACGAGCTTCGAACCATCGGGGGAGGCACAGGTGGGAGGTCAGCCAACAGGGCGCCCTACACCCAGTTCGACGACCCCTTCAGCGCAACGGCTCAGGCTGAGGGTGGCTTCGGATGGCGGCGGGAGGGAAAGTCGGGGAGCGTGGATGACAAGTCAAGTAACGATGACGGGAGGAGTGACACGGGGATTCTTCAAACGACGACGATGCGTGTGGAATATGCAGATGCTCATGCGGTATGAAGCATCCCTGCAGGCAGCGCAGTGTGATACGCCGATTAGCTAGTCTAGTTGGCAGATATTGTTTATTAGTTACTCCGCTTATAGATATCATTAATTGCAATTCGCTCATGCGAGGCTTAAACAGCAAATACCAGATGGTGATACTACTCCAGCACATATCAGTACAGCCAGAATCTATTGGTAGGAGACCATTCCGTGCTAGTCCTGTTGCTGCATTCCATAAAGGGCTTGTCTGTAGCCACGTTTCCAAGTGACTGTTCCCTTATGATGCGCCAGTCTGGAACCCATGAAGGCAGTTCCCGAAGATGACTACCTGGTGGTCCTCGGCTCACTGGCAGGGGGTCGTCCGTATTGTGACTACCGGTACATAAGGAAAATCGCCTAGCCCTTTAAGAATAGCCGATTAGGTTTTGTTAAAAACGGCCTTGCAAGTGTTGTCGTAGTCGGGGTGGATCCCCAGTTCCTTCGCGTCGCTGGCGAGGTTCAGGAGGCTAAAGACGCGATCCCTGGGTCCGTCGACCGGAGGGTGACGTCATCAATGTCGCGGGAAAAGGCTCAGATGATAAGGTCAGCCAGCCGACCTGGCTGGAGGTGAAGATGAGGGCCTGCAGGGAAGGGAGCCACTCCCAGATACGGAGGAACCTTTCAAAAGTCTTCGCCAGAGAAATCAACGCCACATCCCTTAATCCTTGCTAGGTACCAGGCGGTACATCTCACCTTCGCTTGCTTCAGCGCACCTTTCCCTAGAGCCTCTATAGCTTCAGGGGAGATAGGGGATGATCGCTTCTTGCTGAGTGGTTAGGCTCTGTTATTCCCTGCTAGCCTTTAGAGGTGACGAGTGAGATTGATGTACCAGAGGTATCGTGCCGCGTTACGGCGTTGTTATTGCTTTTTCTTTGGCAACGACTTTTGAAAGCTTCCTCCGTAGACTATATCAACCGACGCCTGGCTCGATGTCATCACTCGGCATCGTTAGGACCCGGCTTGTTACTTCGACAAGTGTGTAAGCCGCAAGTCGAAGTCATTTACACGGAAGCTATTGACACGCAAGTTGGGCGCGCGGACAGGCAAGCGAGAGCCTATACATATAAGCGAATGCAGCCGGATCGAGACAAGGTGTATTCCTCGACTACATGACACCCCTCGTTTCCCTGGACAGGGCCAAGAGAGCTAACCTCGAGCTCGGGGGCGCCGGGGAGTGGAGAGGGATTTTGCGGGATAGCCGACAAGACAAGCTTTCGCAATGGGATGGTGACATCGAGAAGGGCAGGTCTGAAGAGGACCCCTTACCCAAACAGCTCTTCCAGCGCTGACCTGATTAAGCCTGCATCTCTCGAACCGGGATCAATCATGTCGCTGGTGAACCGCTCTCTCATGTCTCAGGTATCAGCAAGGGTCAGAGAGGAAACAAAAAAGTCTGGGGATGGCGGATCCGGAACCCGGGCGACGATCTCTCAACAAGCCCAAGCCCGCCCGCAGCGACGATAGCATGTTAGCAGTCCAGAGCTCGTCAAGCTCATGCCCGTGACGCGATATCCTGGGCAAGATTGGTGGTGGTCCGGGGGAGGCTAAGGCCGTTTGAACCTGCTAAGAGCCACAGCTTGCTGCCTCAATGGTTCCCCTCCCCCTCGCGAGCAAAAAAAAGGGTGCTTGCTGTTTGGTTAAAGGTTGTTGGTCGCGGCCTCTGTGCCTTGCATCAGGGAATGTCACCGGCCGCGCTAGTTTTCCCTGGCTTGGATGTGCTGCAGCTTGCTCTGCCGGCTGCTCCGTCGTCTCCAAACTTCTGACTTTCAAGGGACGACGACAAGAGAGTCAAGGTTTGTTGGGTGATCCTTAATAGATATCCTCTCGTCCGCAATGTTTCCCTGTCCTATAATTGGAGTCGCGGTGCTACGTTGCCGGCCCCCGCTAGTGGCAGTACCAAGCCCGAGGATATGGGCATTGGCCGGTCTCGTCCCGTCTCGTCTCATCTCGTCCGGGTGGTCGAAGATGGCTTGGGATGGTGCCGCGGTGGTCAGGGCTCCGCTCCCAGGGCTACTTGACCGGCAGCGAGGAGCGCGCGCGTCCAAGGATGGCCAGGCCCCTGCTGTGTCATGTCGGCGGCTGGCTTCAGTGGATCCCGGGTCGTCCATTTAGGCGTCTCAGTCTTGACTTGACCAGAGCTTCTGTCTCGGGATGACTCTCGATTCAGTGTCTCGTCCTGTTTGGACTGGCGAGGAGATGCCGTGTTACCCAACTGGATATCAGATGCCACCACTCAAAAGCCCTCTGGGGCTCCCCAGCTGCCCAGAGTCGCCTCAGTGGATAGGCCCGTTGTGGATGAAGGGCCCTTGACCTGCTGATAGACGCCTCTGTGGATATCCCGGAGCCCCTCTTGTCTCTGGTGCTGATCCCCCTCCATCAACCAAGGATCTATGGAAGCTTGATCCCATCATGCTCGACCGGGAGGTGGTTCAATCTCCCCCTCGAGGCGCATCATGAGACGGATTTCAGCTCGACTCGGCTTAACCTTCCCCCGTGCCATCAACAAGCTTCCCGCCTCCAAGAAAAAACTCGGCACCTCTCTTGTTCACCTTGACTTGGGTTGCCGCCCCACGACACACGTCACTGGTGGGCAGGGTCTTTGTTCTGCGGGCATGATGGACCATTATGGGGCATGGAGGGGCATAACGCAGGAGGCAAAGCAATAAACAGACACGGACAGCAACCTACGTTAGGGCTTGGGGAGAAGTTGAAATTTTTGTTGGTCTTTCGGCAGTTTTTGGTCACATCTGGAGAACTGACTGATACGAAGTACCTAGACAGAGCGCCAGCAACACCAGCAACTCGTTCATTTCGCTGTCCTCTCGGAGCAATTTCCTTGCTTTTGTTCCTCTCTTACACCAGGCAACTTCCGGCTCATTCTCTAGGCCCTAGACAACCCTCCTTGACCTTCCTCACAACGTAGTAACCCCAGGTCCCCGCCTAGTATATCCACGCTACGACTGTGGCTCATTCCCCCTGGCTTCAGATTCTGGGATCGCCGCCTCTTTGCCCCTCGGACCATACAACCTCGCAGCAAGCCAGCAAGCCAAGCCAAGCTTCGCACAAGCACAACACAGCACAGCACAGCACAGCACAGCGCATCCATCGCAGCACCGCAAGCCACCCCAAACAACATCCTCAAGCCCCGATTCATCACTTCTTGGGCCCTCCCCCCTCCATCCTTCGCTCGCCTCTGTCAACCCCCGGTCCCTGCGCCTAGCCCATATTCGTCCGCCTCTTTTTAAGGCACACAAGCTCTAAAAGCGCAATCCCTGCCCTCCAACCACTGCACCCTGGCCCTACCGTACATTAGGATGCGTTTGAGCCTCGGGGCGACTTGCTTCTCGGCGGGGACTTTGGCTTGCCGGGCAGTTTCTCTCCTTAGCCTCTTTCTGGCCCTCCAGGTCTCCGGCTAGCTAGCCTCCACCTGTCTAGTCTCTAGCCTTGTCGCCTCTCGTAGCCGGCCGGTCCCTTGGAGCTGTGGATCGTCACTTTTCACTTTTCACCAGCGTCGTTCCCGTCCTGCCGCCTCGTCGCTCCTTCTCTCGATTTGCTCCGTCCTCGACTTGACTTGACTTGACTTGTCCTGGCCTTGACCTTTCCTTCTCATAAATCCTTCACCTTCCACTTTACCCCCTTCACCTCTTCTCTCCTCTTCTCTCCTCCTCTCTTCTTCCTCTTCTTCTTCTCCTTCTTCCCGCCTCTATCGGTCGATCCCTCACACCGATCGTGATTCTCATACAACAACTCTCAGACAAAAGCCAATTAGATCTACTTCCCTTCGTCCTATCTGTGGCTTCTCGTCTTCGTGTCCGAACTCCCCAGTTTCCCCTCCACAAATTCCGCCACTTGCGCCAGATCGTCCGCCCAGGCCATCCGTCCGAGTTGCGCGAGGTCAAGGCCAAGCGAGTAGTTGCAATCTTGAGGCCGACATAGTGTATATCCTCGGGTGCAGCTTGTCCTTGCTCTGCCTTTTCCCCGTCTCCTCTGCACACATCCTCACTCTTCAATCTCCTCTACTCGCATCACACATACGGTCGCATCATGTCGTCGCATCCGTCGCTCAAGGCGACCTTCGCCAGCCGGTCTCAGACGGCTACTCATCCCCTCAACCGACACCTCTTCAAGCTCATGGACCTCAAGGCCTCGAATCTCTGCCTCAGCGCCGATGTCGCAACCGCCCGCGAGCTCCTCTACTTTGCCGACAAGATTGGCCCCTCCATCGTCGTCCTCAAGACCCATCATGACATGGTCGCCGGCTGGGACTTTGACCCCAAGACGGGAACCGGCACGAAGCTCGCCGCTCTAGCTCGCAAGCACGGCTTTCTCATCTTTGAGGATCGCAAGTTTGGCGATATTGGTAACACGGTCGAGTTGCAATACACCAGCGGTGCCGCGCGCATCATCGAGTGGGCGCACATCGTCAACGTCAACATGGTCCCCGGTAAGGCTTCGGTCACGTCCCTGTCCAACGCTGCCGCCAGATGGCTCGAGCGATACCACTACGAGGTCAGGACGTCGATCAGCATCGGAACTCCCACGGCCAGCCAGTTGGACGAGGACAGCGAACGCTCAGATGCCGAGAACCAAAGCGACCACCCGGAACCGCCTCGAGCCGACAACGGTCGTAAGGGTAGTATCGTCTCGACCACCACGGTCACGCAGCAGTACGAGTCGGCCGATTTACCACGTCTTGTCAAGACGATCCCCGAGGGCGACGAGGCAGTATTTCCCGGTATCGAGGAGGCGCCGATCGAGAGGGGTCTGCTTATCCTGGCACAAATGTCCAGCCAGGGCAACTTTATGAACAAGGAGTACACGCAAGCCTGCGTCGAGGCCGCGAGGGAACACAAGAGCTTTGTCATGGGATTCGTCTCACAGGAATGTCTCAACTCACAACCCGACGATGCCTTCATCCACATGACACCTGGCTGCCAACTGCCCCCCGAGGGCGAGGACGAGAACGCCGCCATCAAGGGAGATGGCAAGGGCCAGCAGTACAACACGCCACAGAAGATCATCGGCGTCGCCGGCGCTGACATTGCTATTGTCGGTCGGGGCATCATCAAGGCCAGCGACCCCGAGGGAGAAGCTGAGCGATACCGATCGGCAGCCTGGAAGGCTTACACGGAACGGGTTCGCTGAAGACGGAGCCGGATTTGACGCGGACATGACATGGCCATTATGGGAGAAGGGGTGCGCATCTCAGAGGTTGGCGAAATATCAAGCGGGATTTGCAATATCATCATCATGACTGTACTGGAGCAACTGCGGAAGTATTTAGTCGCTTTCAATGGAGAACAATGAGAGCCCTGGCTAGGGACGATATCCAAGCACTACCGTATGACTATCACTGCCGTTATAGCGTCTCTGTCCGAGCGCACAGCTCTGACTTTTTGACCTTTGACGTGGGAGCTCGGCGCTTCATCTCCACAGTTTTGACAGGGCTGAAATCCAGGGTTGAGTTGGTGGTGGTGGGTTAGGTACTTGGAAGAAGGCCCGTTAAAGCCGATTGCTCCGGAGCCCCCACTCGGTGACGCCAGAATCTTGGTCCAGTCTCATCTCACCGTGGAAGTGAACTGAGATGAAGCAGCCTCGAATTGAGATGAATGTTTTCGTTTCTTTGAAGTGTAGAGACGGTCTCAGTACAGTATACACGTACTAAATCAAGCGGCCAATGATGTGAAGGACATCTCCCTGAGGTCAGACACCATCATCCATAAGCCATCATGACACCGCCCCGTGGAGAAGGCGATGGCCCCCGAGTGAGAAAAAGACGTCGCATTGTAATCAGCTGCACTGAATGCCATCGCAGAAAACAAAGGGTTTGTGAACAATTGCAATATTGGCTGGAATACCGCAACAATGGATCTCTGCTAATCGTATCACAGTGTGATCGAGAGCTGCCATGTGGAAACTGCAGGTCAAGGAATAAGGAGTCAGCATGTGTTTATGAGACTGGCGCGCCGACTGCCAAGGAGAGCCGCCAAAAACGTCAGCACCAACAAGCGGAAAAGGCCTTGGAGCCATCTCCAGCACGCTCCAGCGACTCAACCGAAGATGGCTTCGATGAGCTTCTGTCGTCCAAGGCGGCTGACTGGGGCTACGCCCAGAACGGCGCGTCAACAATGGGACTGCTGAAGCAGATTGAGACAGCAACTGACGGCGAACATGGCTCACCCTCGTCCGCAGGTAGATCCAACGAATTCTCGGCCGGCTCACCAGAGGAGGACCTTGCCCTAAGGGAAAAGTACAAAGGCATCATCCGTCAGCTGCCCGCGAGGAACTACATCGACAAGCTCGTCGAGATGTACATGCGCAGCTTCAACTGGCAGTACTTCGCCATCGACCCAGCGGTCTTTTACGCGCAACTCGCAGAATGGAACAACCTTCCCTTTTCCACACTGTCGACCGTCGGCCCGCGCGGGTTGAGCCCCGAACTGCGCGCGTTCCCGGCCTTGGTGTTCCAGGTCATCGCTACGGCGCTTCTGCTCTTGCCAGAGCGGCCAGACCCGGTGTTTGACTCTCTCAAGTACGCCGGGAGCATGAGGTTTGAGGATCTGGCGGTTGATTACAGCGACTCTGGCCAGGCGGTTGTGGATCTGCTGGGGAAGAAGCACCTGTCACTGGTGACGGTTCAGGCACAGTTCATGAGGGCGTCATTTTTCAAGTTTACGGCCAAGGTCACTGAGGCGGCAAGTATAAAGTTGATGTTACAGAACGAACATGTCCTGACACTCAGCAGTGGCACACCATCGCCATGGCCACCCGCGATGCGCAGGAGCTAGGCATGCATCGCGATAGTTTGGACCCCAAACCCAAAGACTCGAGCATCGAAAGCGTTTTTGAGAACCAATGGGCGATACAACGAAGAAGGAAGATGTATGCGCTACTCGCCGTATGGGACCTCAATTGCGCTATGGTGCTTGGACGCCCTGGGACGATAGACTGGAATCAACTTCTCCCCACGCCGCCGGTGGACGCGATATTACCAGAGAATGGGGACAAGTCGCCCATAGTCCCTCGCGGCGAGGACGATCCTCCTACGCCGATAACTCGGCTTCTTTGGAACTACCAGCTCTGCGGACCACTACGAGCAATCATGAACCTCGAAAACGATGGCCCATATCCGGTCGACTTTAGCAAAGTTGATCAGGTCCACCAGAGCATTCTCGATCTCGACAAGAAGATGCCGCCTGCTTTTCGACTGGAAAATCCCAACACGCGGTGGGACGATCGCCCCGAGACACACTGGTATCAGGCGAATCGATACTACTTTGCCCACCTGCACCAGTTCAGCAAGACAGCGCTGCACCGGCCGTACGTCTTCAACCGCAAGGAGAGCAGGGTGGAGGCTATCAACTCCAGCCTCAGGACACTTGAGATCCAAAAGTTGACGTTTGAGGGTCTGCCGCCAGACTCGTGGAGGAATTTCATGCTCTTCTTCAGCAGCTTCGACGCCATCGTGCTCATCGCCTCAGTATACATTCTCTTTCCACAAGAGCATGCCGAGCTCACGAGTAAGATCCTGGAACACTTTCAGTGGACTATCGAGCGGTTCTCGGCCATGCAAGAGCGTAATCCGCTCGCAAAGTCGGCGCAGGGTGTTCTCAGAGCTATCGTTGTGCGGTTCAAGAGGGCGGTCGCAAAAGCAGAGAGCGCCTCTCTCTCCTCCACGGAAAACAGATCGACAACCGGCTCAAGTGGCTTGGCACCAACTTCCACACCGGGAAGCTCGTCGCTCGGCACGGGCGACCTTGCCGGCCTGACACAGTCTCAGCCCACAGCGGAAACGGCGTGGAGGACACCACCAGCAGACAGCCTGGCGACGATGGCGCCGTTTTTCCCCACGGGGGATCTCATATACAACGACCTCACAGCGGGACCGGACGGCATGATGCTGCCATTGGGATCAACAGAGGGGGAGATTGGAGGGGATGATTTACTGTGGCAGTTTGGGGGCGACTGGGGTGACGACACGGTCTGGCAGATGCTGAATCAGTTTCCGGCGACAGGAGAGGGTGGGCCCGCCGTTTGAGTTGGATTTTGAGTTAAAAAAGCAAATATACAAAGCCTCGTGTGTTTGGTTAGCAGGCGTTATTCAGACTGGAACATGGTGGTGGAGGCTGTGAGATTGGCTGTGAGTCTATGTCTAGGACTCTATCCAACAAGCAAGCATACACCTTAAACAGCAACCTACTATTCCATTGCATGTACTATGCATGACGCGGTCGCCTCGTTGACCAAATAACAAGGCGCTCGCTTCTATCTGTTCTACTCGTATAATTCCTGAGAGCCTGATTTGCTGCCTAATACCAAGCCAAGCCCGAGCAGGTTTCCAAGCCACAAGGCAGACAGACTACAACGTATTAAGCGGCGAGCTGAAAGGAGCAACGGCTAGGCCGTTCTGTATGCGAGTGGCCGCCCGTTGGGCCTATGATTGCCCCCCTCCCCGCGCTGTGAAACCGCAACGGGGGCGGGTGCTCTGGTAGCATTCTCTCACGGCGAGGCGTTTTAGGCGTTGCACTTTTCTTGGGGTGGGAAATTTTCCAGCACGGCTGGGGGCTGATTGGGTGATGGGTGATGAGGGTGCGAGGCAAAAAAAGGAAATGCTCTGACACGCCGACGTGCAGATTGCACGGCCTCAGGGCGTGAGAGGACAGAGCCGTGAGGATTCGGGATAGGTAGACTGGAAGCTGCTGGTGGCCTCAGTGATGCAGCGTTGCACTCTTGCTGTGCTGCCGTGTTTGTCATTCGTTCATGATGGTTTCGATAAGGCATGGATCACTGTTATCGAGTCCTGTGTGCGTGTGTAGAGTTGTCATGTAGTTATAATTGACACTGCATTGATCCACGGATGGATCCATCTATATCCATCATGGAAGGTGTTAAAGCAAGTGAGTGCTGAGAGCTGCGAGCTGCGAGCTGAAGCCCTGTTCGTCTAAAAGCGTTACAGTGCCAAAGTTAGACCGGGGTTATATTTAGCAGCTCATAATTAAAAGGCCACAACGGCAGATCCAATACTGTGCGCACCTGACATCTGTATCCCCTCGTACCTGCCTCTCCTCGTCCTCCTCTTCTCGCCTCGTTCCTCCTTTGTCTTACAGAGAGAAGTTGAGGGTTCGGAACCCCTTCACTTCAGTCAGTGCCCGTCAGATCGATCCCCTGTAGGGTCTTTTCCTTCTGGCGCGTCTCCACTGTGGGTCGATGGGCCGGCAGTTGCATGGGCTGATCCTGCCCCCTGCGCTGATGCACCTTGATCACTCAAGGGAAGGAGCGACCTGACTTTTTTTTTATTAAATGTTATATGGAAGCAAGGACTTCGACCGGGAGAAAAAAGTTTGGCAGAAAATCAACCCATCACCATTTGATCTCCGACAAACCCTGAGTTGCTCATCTTTCCTCTCTTCATCTCGCAAGATCAAGAGAAAAGAAGGACAGAAGAAGAGCTTCACTATCATCCTCAAGCAATCAAGGAAGCAAGCACAAGCGAAAGGTAACAATCACTGCCCAAGGTGTTTTTTTTTTCTTCCCTGTCTCATCTCCAAAACGTGCACCTCTCCCGCACACCCTCATCCAATCCCCTTGCGCCGACTGTCGCAAAAAAAGGGTGTATGGCCGCAAGCAGACAAAGGCCCAACAACGGCTGAGCTGATCGCCTTTGCGCGCAACCGCCGTCAACCCGGCACGGAGCCAAGACCAGGCTGGGCTGTGAAGGAGGAAGGCAATCAGCCATCCGGCAAGCCATCACATCGTCTGCGTGTCAGTGTCCGTTGGCGCGCGCCTCTCTCGTCTCGTCTCACTCGCTTGCTTGATATAACTCGACTACCCGCTCGCCCAATCAATATTCCAGGGCTCTCTCGTTTACATTTTTCTTTTTTTTTTACCCTCTTCCTCTTCCATCTTCCCTCTCCATCCGAAAACCCGGCATCTCGAATCCTACCTCGGATCGAACTTCGACATCCTGGTCTAGAAATTTCGCTTCGAACCTACATCATCACCAGCTTCGGAAGCTTCACCAGAAGCTCCACGCATTCCAACATGGCCGCTGCCGGCGCTTTAACAGACTTTGTCCAGCGATATCAGGCCGTCCAAGCGTATGAAAATACAAGAGACAAATTGCTCCAGGTATGCGCGCCATCTTTCCGTCTGCGCGACACACACGTGCGCTCCCGCATCCCATTCCCTTCGCCCGTCTCCGGAGCTTGAGCACCCAACGCCGCGCGCTTGTGATCTTGTCATTAACGTCGCTAACCTTTTCCGCTCGATAGGATCTACTACTTTACTGTCAAGGCGTCGAAGAGAGCCTACATCAAGAGAATCAGCAACTCAAGATCCGATTGCACGAAGCCGAGCTCGACCTACACGCTGCGACAAAGTCCCGACGAGATCTACAATACAGCCTATCACAAGCCGAGTCCCAAATAAAATGGGTGACGGATCAGAACGAAGAGCTCAAGGTACATAGCATCATGGATTGATGCGCTCGGGATACAATGGCTAAAAGCGACAGAATGATGCTCCTTACCTTTTGCTGTTGATCGACGGAGATGGTCTTATTGTATGTTGGACCCATTCACGGACATTAGTACGGGGAGACTGGCTGCTAACTGCACAACAGTTCCAAGAAGAATATGTCTCGCAAGGCCTCGAGGGCGGAAAGAAGGCAGCATACGCGATACGCTCTGCTGTGGCAGATCTGTGCAACCACAGTCAGGAACGATTCAATGGGATGGAGATTGTTTGCCGCGTCGTTGCCAACGTCGCCGGGCTGAGCAAAGCCCTGTGTCGCGATGGCAGCATTGACGATACCAGCACCTTTAAGGAGTTTACACTGGGCTTTACCCAGGCCAAAGCGTCCTTTGATTTTATCGATGTTGGTTACGGCAAGGAGAGAGCCGACTCCAAGATTCGAGGTACGTTGAAAAGAGCACAGCAGCCTATGATATGCAGCCGCAGCGACACAGATCATGTTCAATTGACGAGAAGCTGGCTAACACGGGGTTCAGAAACTGCTCGTTGGCATTTACGAAGCCATAATTGCAAACATGTCCTCTTAGGAATTGGACATGATGCTGGATATGCACCTTTCCTTGACGAAGTACTCCAGGACGACACAGCACGAAACCTCGTTTCTCTGCTCAAGTCGACACCCTTGGTCCGCGAACTAGAATCTCTTAAGATGAACGTCATTTCGTTCGACCAGATTTTCCGCACAACGAAGCTTACCGACAAGACGCCCATTGAGAAGCCTGTCGCGCCCCAACCCAATGGAACCGCGCACCAAATCTCGCCAACAGTCGTCCTTCCTGCTCAAGTGGTGCTGACACCTGCAACGAGCACCGCGTCCATGTCGCCTCCGGCTGCTAGCTATGCCAAGATCACCAAGTGTGCGACCCCACCTCCGCAGCTCACAATGCCCCTACCGCCCAAGCAGAACGCCAACAACAATCGAAATAAGTCCCCGCCTCAGCCAGCTTGGAATCCTGGTCCTCGAGGACTTGACCAACCCATCACAGTGGGTCAGCAGGCTATGGAGAGCATCAAGCGACGGGCGGGCAATGATAAGCTGTGCAACAACCACTTCCTCCGTGGACCATGTACCAGGATCGACATTTGTCCCTTTGTCCATACCTACAAGCCAACGCAGGAGGAGCTCCGTGCACTTGCAATGTTGTCCCGACAGAACCCCTGCACGCGAGGCCAAGATTGTGATGTCGATGATTGCATCTATGGCCATCACGTAAGTCACCCCCTCTCCCTTCGACCTTCGTGGCTAACATAATTCGTCTTCAGTGTCCCAACGTCAGCAATGGGGTATGCACGCGACAATATTGCAGGTTCAAGGTGGAGAGCCATCCGCCCGGCACCAAGTTTATCAACAAGAACATCCATGATAACTAAGCCACGCGCCTTGCTGCGCGGGCTGTTGTCACTCGGCTGAGGCCGATGGCAACGACACTATGATATGATCAAGTACCAACCAATCTCTAAGCTTCGTTTCTATGTACACTAGGATCGATTCTTTGCTTCCGATCACAAGGTTTTTAATATTATTATATAGGATTTCGGGGGTTTTTTCTCGACGAGATCTTTTTTCAGTTTTTGCTTTTCTCCAAGCGCCAGGTGGTCAGGACCGGAATGAAGGGTTCATGACCTCCAGAGGGTTTCGCTCGCTGGGAAGGATTGCTTGATGTTTTAACAAATTAAGAGATGATTTTAATTTTCGTTCTCTATGAATTCAAATTCTTTCTTTTCTTTGCTAGGTAGCCGTTTTCAACGTATCGTGGGACCAAATTTCATCTCGTGTGTTGAATTGAAGTTGAAACTCGACCATCATGTAAGTCCAAGGTGAGCTCGGTGAAGTGGTACTTGGTTACCCCACATTAAGCCCCGCCCACACCTTGACCTTTGACTGCCCACCTGCGGTGTCAACTGGCAAGTGCCACCTTCCTTCCCAGAGACGCATCTCATTCCCACTTCTACCCCAGGACCACTCTCGACTCCAACGACGCCCTCAATTCTACCTCGACTCTTTTTACAATTGTCGCTCCTTTGAGACACTCTCTTGGAGTTGACAACTACGTACACCTTGCCCTCCTACGAACGCACGCCCCCCTCCTTCGCCCACCAGCCCAGCCCAGCCCGCAAAAATGTCCCACCCAAGGATAGAAGAAGTCTCGGACAGCGACTTCGACTCTGACCCAGCCGAGGCCGACATTGACGACTTTGCCGAGTCGGACATTATGCGCCGCGTCGAACCCAAGTCCTCCACAACGACATCTTCCGCTCCTCGACAAGCACCCGCACCCGCCAGCCAGGTGCCGCACATCGTCCCCGCCGGAGCGCCCATGGGCAGCACCCTCCCAGCGACAGCAGACCGCTCCGCCTACGCCGAGTTCCAGTGCCTGTACCCCGTCTACTTTGACGCCTCGCGGTCCCGCGCCGAGGGCCGCCGCGTCAACGCCGATCTCGCCGTCAAGGACCCCCTCGCGCGCGAGATCGCAAACGCCTGCTCGCGGCTGCGCCTCCCGACCCTCTTCGAGCCCGAAAAGGTGCACCCCAAGGACTGGGCCAACCCGGGCCGCGTCAAGGTCGGCCTCAAGAAGACGCCCGGCCACCCCGTCCAGAACAAGCATCACCTGTACCGCCTCGTCGCCGAGCACCTCCGGGACAACCCCACCACCGAGGACAGCCCCGGTCTGCGCGTCCGCATCGGGGGTCAGCTGCAGCCGGAGCCTGGGAAGCCCTACCCCAAGCCTGCTGTGCCGCGAGGCTGGAAGATGGGTGAGCTGCTGCCCTACTTGAGCCCTGCCATGACGGGTGGTGGTGTGTCGGAGAACCTGTTCAAGGACATGATGAAGGAGATGCAAGGCGGTGGAGATCCCATGGCGGCTCTGATGGGTGCGCAAGCGGGTGGTGATGAGAGCAGCAGTGGAGGCGGCAAGAAGAAGAAGGACAAGAAGGGCAAAGGCCGAGCATAGAGGGACTCTTACAAAGATGTAGAGGGAGAGTACGACACATGAATCAAGTTCTGGGAAATGTTAAGAGATACCAGGGATGGGGCATGACTACACTTTTTTTTAAAACAAAAAAGACCAAGATGCTTCAGAAGCCCCCTTTTTTTTCGGGGAAAGATGTTTGAGATAAACTTGATTCTAAGGCGGCATGGTGACACTCGCCTGATACACATTGACACCAATATTGAAAAGTTCAAAGATGAATGAAACAAAAAAAGGGGGTATGTCCACGCTCTGGTCCTTTCCCATCATACAGCGATTCGCCCTTGTAGAGCCTCCCACTCGCGCGATCCCACAATCTGCACGTCCCGCCCGGACCCGGGCACCACTTTTCCGTCGACGCCGGGAAGCCTGATGCGCAGCCGGGCCGCCGGGTTTCGGCCGGAGGCAGCCTTCCTCCGCTCGACGTTGGCTGTCTGGCCCTGGAGCGCGTGGGCCTTGTGAAGGACAGAGTCCTCCCAGGCGGTCCAGGCGGCGTAATCCTCCATCTGCTTGGCGGCGTGGTACTGGGGCGTGGACCGGGCGGGCTTCCAGGCGAGCTTGTCCTCGGGCAGGGCTGAGAAGTTGTACAAGGAGGCCGAAGAGGCCATCTTGACGAGCTCGCTGAGAACGTCCCTGCCCTCGGCGGCGATGAGGCCGCGGCGCTGCTCGGTAACGGTCTTGGGCTTTTGAAGGGGCTCGGCCAGCCAGTCGTACCTCTGCTGCTCCGAAGTGCGGGCCCGGCGGTTGTCGTCGCGCAGATACCGGACGGCCGACTGCAGGCTCTCGATATCCTTCTTGAGGGCGTCCATCTCGCGGGCGGTGGCAACGGCACGCTCCTGGCCAGCCTTGGCACCAGCAGCATCAGCGCCATCTGCAAAGGCACGGCTGTCGCTGGCAATCTTCTTCCACTTGTCGCGCTCCGACTCGAGGTTCTTGAGCTCACGGTCCTGCTTCTCGATATCCTCCTTGAGGCTGCCAATCTGCCGGCCCGATGCCTCGAGCTCGCTCTGCAGATTCGAGATACGCTCGATGTTAGCCTGGGCATCCCGCATCCTCGACTCGAGCGTCTCGATCTTGAGCACGGCCGTGCTAAGGTGTTCGTCACGTTGCGCGATGGTACGGCGAGCCTCGCTATGCTCCTCCTTAAGACGGCGAAGCTCCTCCTCAGCGTCAACAGGGATGGTCTTGAGAGCCTTGAGCTCCTGTGACCGCAGCCGCCAGGGGGCGGGGGCCACATCGAACTCCTGAACTTGGTCAAGGTCTGTGGCCAACGAGGCCAAGTCTGTGATCTGTGTTGTGACGGTTCGCAGCTTAGCCAGGTAGCTGGAGAAGAGATCCGATTCGCTCGAAGTGCTCACAGCGAGTACAGTCTTGTGGACCGCCGACTGCACCTCGACGTATGTAAACGGCTCAGTCCTAGTCTCATCTGAGGTAAGAAGCTCGTGAAGACCGAGACCGATTTGGCGTGCCAGGTCAGCAAGCTCCTGGGTTGCCTCGCAGCACTGCTCAAATGCCTCGCTCGTATCCGGCAGCAGAGACAGAGACCTGGTTCGAAGGTCTTCAAGAGCTCGCACAGCCTTGCCAGCAATAACCTTGGCGCCTCGGGTCTGGGTGATGACAGCCTCGGACTTCTTGGCAAAGTGCTGCGCCAGCTCCTCCTCTTCGCCTTCAGCCGGGACCACACGATGGACGAGGTTTCGAAGAGTGCTGAAGGAAACAGCCGCAGAGTCGAGGTGGCTCTGCATCAGCATGGCCTTCATGTGAGCGTCATCGGCATAGTTGGCCAGGTTGCTCGAGATGTGCACCTCTCCAAGATGAGAGAGGAGAGCAATGGTACGGTGCAGCTCGTCGGCACACTTCTGCTCCTTCAGCTCATCTCTCCGCAGGCCGTCGATCCAAACGTTCAGGGCCCGCTCAACAGGCTCAAGCTCGTGCAGCGCGTTCTGATACCTAGAGAACTGCTCAATAGAGCAATGGCTGATGTCATTGACGAAGCGGTCGCACATGTTGGACACCCAGACCAGCTTGTCCGAAGCGTCACATCCAGCAAATACGTCGTCCTCGTGTCCAGGATGAGGCTGTCCGTTGAGTCGCTCTCGGATGAAGCCATTGAGGAGGTTGGCCTTGAAGGTCAGACGACGGAAGCGGAGCAGAGCAAGCACAGAGTCCTGATCCTCCTTATAGGTGTCAGGCAGGAAAAGCTTGACAATCTCCAGGTGCTGCTCTGCCTCTTGGGCCTCCAGTCGTCGCAGCTCCAGGTCAATCGTCTTGACTTGAGCCTTGGCCGCCGAGATCTGAAGCTTCATGTTGAGGTCCATCATGGCTCGGGATCGATCATTGAGCTTCTCCGACTCGCCCTCGGTGACGGCCTGCGAGGCTCTCATATCGTCCAGGTCGCTCTGCAAGCTCGTCACCAGCTCACGGAATCGCGACAGGGTATACTCCATATCCTCCAGTGACTCTTCTTGCTGAACAGCCCGTCGAGCCTGCTCGGTAATGACGCTGTCTTTGAAGTCGAGCTCCTCCTGCATCTCCTTCTCGTTCTGTACGTGGTTGATTTCCAGCTCATCGTTAATCTCCTTGAGGCTTTCAAGGTCGTCAATCACGGCCTTGAGCTCCTCAATCTGCTCAGCCATGCTCATGTTGCGTTCCGTAAGGTCTTCGATCATATCCTCAGCACCAAGCGCATTGTCCAGTTGTTGGCGAAGGTCCTCGACAGCCGACTGGGACTGCTCGAGCTTTTCTCGACACACGCCGTACTCTTCCTTGACGGTATTAAACTCCTTCAGGTCCTCCTCCAATCCCGCGATCTGGTCCTTGAGCTCCTCCTCTGACGCTTGCGTCAAGTCGCGTAATCGCAATAGAGCCTCTCGTAATCGCTCGTTTGTGCGTTCCATCTGTAGCCATCCAGTGCTGGATCGCTCCTCGGGGGTCATGCCCTTGCTGTACTCTTCGTTTTCTTCCCGGAGAATCTCGACCTCAAGCTCCAACTCTTCGGCCTTCTCCTTCAGGGCGTCTAGCTCAACCTTGAGAACCTCGGCTGTCTCTTCAGCCATCTCTCGGTCGAGTGTGGCCAACTCTAATATGCTGTCGTGCTCGGCCTGAATCTCCTCAATGGATTCCAACCTCATTTCCGCCTCTTTCAATAACTTCTTCAGCTCATTGTTCTCCTGTTGCTGCGGTTGATACTTTTGCTGCAGCATCTGGATAACACTCTCAAACTTGTCTCTCTCTCCCTGAACCTTCTCGAGTTGCTTCAGCTTATCCCGGTCTTCAGCCCGCTTGCGTTCCAAAACCTTCAGCTTCGCCTTGAGGTCCTCAATTTCCCGGCTTGCAGCGGTGCTCCCGGCGGGTCGAGCTGCAGGGGCGGGTTTCCTCGACACAGGCGGTGTGGATGTTCGTGATGAGGTCCCTCCTGTGAGCTTCTCCAAGGCCTTTGTTCTCGCCTGAACGGGGCTTCTGGGCTGTGGCGATAATATGTCCCCGTTATCCTTAATAGGGGAGGCAATGCTGTCTCTGTCAGATGAGCCATGATCCCTCCCTGCTAGAGAATCCACTGATGTCCGTCTTGTCACAGAGCTTGGTCGTGAGCTTGGTCGCGATACCGCTCTTGGCCCGCTCAAGGACATGCGACCGCTTGCAGTTCTGGGAAGAGGTCCTCCTGCTCGCGATGAAACTGAAGATGTAGAGGCCTGTCTTGTCGTCCGGGTGGCAGGGGGTGGCGGTGGTCCCATAGAGGTTCGCGATCCCCCAACAGACGGGCGAGACTTGGACCCTGCAGATGGCACACGGGGGTTGGAGGGTGTTCCTGTTCGAGATACGGCAGCACTTGAAGAAGTACTCAACTGCTTAGTAGGCGATTTCGTGGGAGACTGGGCAAAGGTCAGCATTCAACCTAGGGAGAGCACACCGTGACACCCACTCTTGCAATGCTGGTCGGCCTGGCCACTCTAGGAACCGGGCTCGGGCTCGGGGCATTCAGACTCTTCCTCCTACCCAGACCAGAATCCCCCGCACTCGACGTCCTCCCAGCCCCCGGGTTGAAGCTCCACGGGCGAGACGGTTTCCTTGTCGGCGCCGGCCGAGGGGCCGGCGCCTGCGCAAGGATGGTGACCATCATGGGCTTGACGAACATGCCGTAGCCGGCCGGGCAGTCAAAGTAGCGCTCGCCCTGGACGCTGCCATCGTTCTTGCCCGTCTTCTCCTCGAGCTCGACGCCCACCCACTCGCCGACCTGGAAGTGGGTAGGGCCAGCGAAGCGGACGGTGCCCTTGCGGCCGTCCGAGAGCTGGACGATCTGCCCAGGCTTGAAATCCGGCATTGTTGGCAGTCTAGTCGGGGTCTTTGGGCATCGTGTCGGGCGTGGCTATGGCTGTGGTTGTCGTTGTCGTCGTCGTCGTCGTCGCTGTTCGAGAGCTGTCTCCTGAGTAGGTTCGCTTAGAGAGAGGGTCTATGATGTTTGGATCCATCCATTGGCGTTCATCCCTGAAGTCCGCAGTAGACGCGTCTAGGTACTTTCGGATAAACGCGATGGCGGCAACCCACTCCTGGCGGCTAGCGTAGGTACGTACCAAAGTGGGTCATCGAACAACCTCACATTTACTTGTACGCCCTTCATCTCACAAAGAAATTCAACTCTGTAACAGCAAATGATCGTTTTTCGCGTAACTGATTGGCTAACATAACTATTCATCTCTCATCTTACTCAAATCATTCGTCAAGATCCGAAACTCAAATGGTTGTTTGTCTATTTCAGCCCGACAACTCTCCCTTCATGTCGTGGGCTTGTCTGTTAGTTGCTTGACAGTAATCTCGCTACTCAAACTCTGTTCGTTCGTTTCTATGTGTTCGAAAGGGATTAGATCCATGCTCCATCGACGTTATGCTTCCAGAGTATTTCGTATGCTTCAAAATCCCAAACATGGCACCAGACACTCGAAGCAATGCCCGCCTCGTATCGTCCCAAATCCGGTTCAACTTACACCTTTCTCAATATGCAACCATGTATCTTTTCAAGCCCTGGAGGATTCCTCTCGGAAGGATCCTCCTCGCACCCACTCAACCACTTCAAACGCGACTCGTCGTTCAGTCGCTTCGTCCAAGTCCTTCCCGACAGCGATCCGGACAAGCATAAGGCCCGGGTGCTTGTGGAACTCGACGGCCCCAAACTTTGCAATCTCCTCATCCACACTTGGCTTAACGTAAACCACCAGATCGGGGGCGATGGTGCCGCGCCAGAGAGTCGCCATCCACTGCCAATGGTCAATCGGCGCGTACGAGTCGGCGATGGGTACGGTACACGCAAAAGCGTCCGACAAGGTGAGGCTGAATCCCTCCTTGATGAGTGCCACCGGCACTTTGGGAGCTAGTCCTTTCTCCTGTTTCTCTGCTGCACTCTCTTCCGCGGAGCCTCGCCGCGAGCCCTGCGACCCAGTGTCCTCCTTATTTGAATCCGAAGTCGAGTCGTCCTTCTTGGTGATATGCTTCACAATGTCTCTGGAATTTCTGTGCCAGTGAATCATGGTCTCAAAACACGACTTGAACGTGTCTTTTTCGTCCGCGGATACACCCTCACTCGGAGAGTCCCGTCTTTCGCTGTTGTTCGGCTCCTCCGACTCCCTTCCCCATGTCTTTAGATGTACTTCGTTGGATGCCAGGATGGCTTTCTCCACCAGTTGGCCGACTTGTTTGAGCATTCTCTGCTTGGGCCCTTCGACTGCGATGACCGCCCCGCGGTTCGCCAACCCCTGACTGCTGGGGTCAAGAGCTGTGATGGGTGTGTGATTGATTCGAGCCAGGACTGATAACTTTCGAGTGAACGGGATGGACATGACCATGGCTTCGACGCTTCGAGCCTGGGGATCTCGAGCATGGGGATCTCGAGCATTGGCTATTCCGAGGCCAGTGACGGGTGTGTTGAGGTGTCGGATGTCGACTTCTGTCGCCACACTTGGCGACATCGGAACAGACGTCTGCAGAGGAGGCAGTCGAAGGGACTCATCGTATGAGGCGTATCGAGCATGGTTCTGCTCAAGCCATGGCCCTGGTCGGGGAGGAGGACCCATCGGGCCAGATTTGGATCTTGGAAAGCCCGGCTCGGGCAAAGGAGTCGCGGGATACGGTCGCATGGCAGCTGGAGCCCCCATCGACAGTGCTCGCACTCCCTGGCGAGGCGATGAAACTGCGTGGTAGCCACCGGCCTGGTTGCGGCGACGTCTCTTCGCCTCTGGGGACTCAGGATTCAAGTCATCAGCTTCACGGTATCCGGGTCGCTGTGGGGGGTAGCGCAGCCTTGAGCGAGGCGAGCTGCTGTAACTCCCACGGCGAGCCAGATCCAGGTCGTCTCCTCGTGCAATAGGGTTATATGGGTTTAGAGGCTTCGCCGTGGAAGGCGTGGAAAATGGAGTAGAAGGGGTACGAGGGGTCGCAATGGACCGCCCATTGCACTTGGTACAGCGTCCAGAGTCGTCAGCCGGGGACGAACCGGTCCGGGTCCCCTGAGCTTTGTTACCGCGTCGTGGCTGGTATCGATAGTCAGGATACTGGCGCTGATGGCGTTGCTTCTCTTCATCGGCTAGGCTCTTCCAGGTGGCCTTGACATCCTCAGACTCGTCCTTCCACTGCTCCCCGATGATCTTGGAGATATCAGGATTGGAAAGATGGGGGTTCCGGGCGACGACTTGAGCCTGGTGATGCTGACGATATAGGATGAAGGCTATATACGAGTTAGCCGTGACAAAGAACCCTGTTTAAGCAAAATGGGGTTGTCGGTGTAGAGATGTTACTGCTCACACAGTCTCGACAGTCACGGTGAACTTGAACAAAGGAACCTGGCTAAACTCACCGTTTCGAGGTCTGGGGATCTTCGGGGCAGGAGTGCAGAGACAGATGTCTCCGGGGCCTTCGCTGTTCATGCTGCTGGGGGTGGTGAGCTGGAGCTTCTCAAGCCTCCCATAGTTGGCGTCGGCCGTGTTGATGGAAGCGGCACGTTTTCGAGCCAAACCGGCGGTGCGAGGGCTGGGAGAGTCGGGGGTGTCAGGGACAGCACGAAAGGCACGCGGCGGCCGGTCATAATCGTCGACGGCGTCCATGGGGGAGTGGGCAGGGGTCATGGCCTGCTTGGGAGTGGCAGCAACCAGAGAGATGACCTGTGTCATTTTGGAGAGCGGCGGCTGGGCTGGGCTGCTGGCAAACGAACGAATGCGAGACGAGAGCGGGTTGGGCCAGAGCGGGAAGCGCCAACCTTTGGCAACCACACAACCTTGTACCCTGAGCGTAGCGTAGCGGCTGAGGGTGGAGTTGGATATGTTTGAGCGAGGGAAGGCTGAGCAAAGGTTGAGTGAGTGTAGTCGAGATGAGTTGCAACAACAGCAACAACCTGAGCGAAACCCGGCAAGAACAAGAGGTAATAAGGTCAAGCCTCGACAGAAAGAAGGCGTTTCTGAGTTCCAACCAAGTCTTTTTTTGGTTCAAAGAATGTCGACGGTGCTCGTGTGTCGGGGACAGTCTGTGCTGGCCAAGTCTTTGTGTGCCTGGCAGGAGGACAATGAAACTGGGGCCAGTCGGTCAATCAGTGCCTGGGGCAGGATATGAGGCGCGATTCCATTATCGGATGCTCTTTGAAGCCTTCTCTCTCTCTTTCTTTTCGCCTCTTCTGCAGTATCCCAAGCTCGCCCACCAACAGCAACCCTGTCTCTTCAACTGTCTCTCTCACGCGTCGACTCCCTCTCTGCGTCTACCCTCTCCGACAACGGGTAGATAGATTAAAACGTCCCGGTCCCGGGGTAACTAGAGTGAACGGCGGGGGACATGCCCTGGCCCTCCTCTGGTTGGTGAGAGAGACGCAGCAACCCCATCAGCCTGCCCTGCTTTGTTCGCGTTTGCCCCCGTAGACTGTCCCGTCTGTCCGCAGCAGCCACTAGGGAGCAGACAGCAGCCACAGACAGGGCAAGGCAGATGCCGCAGGCTCCGGTAGTACCAACAGCGTGAACGAACCAGGGTGTGTATGTGTGTATGCGTGATAGCGTGTGTGTGTGGATGCTCTTGAAAAAGAAACAGACTCATCCGCTGGACCCAACAAAACGGAGCGAAGAGAAGGGCGCGCGCACACACACAAAGGAAGGTCCGCCGCCCACGGACTTTGCCATGATATATCATCTTTCTCTCCCGGGTGCGCGGCGCTTCTCCCCTGCCTCTCCAGGGCAAGCCCAGCATTGCTGCGGCCCATCTCTTTTGTCTTCCCCCTCCTTTGTAGTCGTGTAATGGAAGTGAATGCCGGTCGTCAGCTGGCCCGCGCGAGCGAACGCTTGCCCCCTTCCCCCTGCTTCCTCTTCGTCCAGCCTCATCCAACAGCGACAATGCGCTACCGGAATGTACGTAGACCGTGTCTTGAGGCTGGAATGGATGCTTGGCGAGCTCTGAGACAAAGACAATGTCCGCGCCGAAATTGGCATGGGATAGGTCTTGCACACGTGATGGGCAAACCTGATTTCCCTTTGACAGACAGCCAGAGAGTGAACCCAACAGAGCGGGTCAGCAATCCTGGTGCGAGACGGCTGTCGAAATGGCGTTTCATCATTGGCATCCATCCGGATCCTGCCTACCTCCCCAGGTTCCCCATTAGTTAGAGTGAGTCAGTCATCAAAGGGCTTGTGGGAGGGGATGAGGGGCCCCTTTGTTGTTTGGTCTAGAATTAGCATAATGGGAGCCATAACAAGGGAGGAATCCCCCTCAAAGGGAACTCAAGTTGACTCTAGGTATTCGCAAATGGCATTCTGATGATGATGGTCATTCGATATGACCCAGCCCGACGCCGAACCTCTTGTTTGCAAGTATTTTCCATGGCTCCCTATCAAGTACACAACGGGTCAGCCAGGAAGCAGGTATTTTCGTATCGCCTCGGAAAATCCTCTTGAAATCCTGTGACCCTGTTAAACAGTAATTATGACACTTCTCCCCTTCCATCCCAGCGCCGTCTAGACCTAAACAAAAACCCCCGAGCCTTACAGACGTCCCCCGTTTACGACAGGAAGCCTTGTCCAGCCTCGCTGCTGAGGAGCGCCGCGCTGCGACGGGCGTCAAGGAATAGGTCCTCGCACTCCGCAACATCCTGGACGTCGATCTGCGAACGGCCGTTGGCCTTGGCAAGAATGCTGTTTGTTCACCGTCAGTCAAACCATGTCTCGGTGCATCCCAAGGGGGAGGTTCAACCCCTTTCACCAAAGTGGGCTTACCTTGCGGGAGTTAGCAGCTGCAGGCAGTACCGCATGCTGATGCGGACACCGTGTTCCGCGATTTTGTCGATGGCGGCGTCCGAGACCGAGACGCCCTCGGTTGAGGCACGTATCCGCACGATGCGCTTGATCTCGTCCGCCTCGTATGGCGTTGTGGGAATGATGAGCAGCCGAGCCAGGAAGTCAGTGGGGATTCCGTGAGCTGCGACAATATCGTCGGTGCCTCTGATGGTGCACATTCCCCGGTTGGAGGCCAAGACAACGATGGGCGAGATGGGCGATTCCAGGGCTCGGTTCAGGTAGGTGAAGCACTCCACATCGAGCATATGCGCCTATGAAACGATCCCGTCGGTTAGCCATAGGTTCCCGTCCCGACATGAGACGGGGGGTACTGGGGGGACGTTACCTCATCAATGAACAAGACGCCAGGCACAAGTTCGGCCACACCCTGGTCGATATACTTGCTGACCACTTTGTTGATCTCGGCGCGCAGCTTGTCGGTAATCTCGGTCATCTTGGGCTTCATCAGCTGGCCCATCATGCTCATAATATCCTGTCCACCCTGGGGCCGAGCGTTGGCCACGTCCAGATCGTGCAACGTGACATCTTGCACAATCTCCTTCTTCTTGTGCACCTCGCCCTTGGGGATGGGCACGTACTCCTCCGCCTCGAGGTCGAATTCTGTGGCATAAGCGTCTGATCGGCCGACTCGCTTGCACGCGCCCGTGTTCGCCTCGATGTAGATGACGTCTCCCACTGTGACACGCTCCTTCTGGATAGCCTCGTAGATGCTAGGATCGAGGCGAAGCTTCTTCTGTCCCTTTGCGCTCTTCAGGCCGATGAGCAGTGTGCTGATGGTCTTGCCGTAGCCACCCAGAGGGTTCTCGGCCTCCTCGGGCGTCAGCTCTGTAACCTCTCCCTCGTACACCTCCTTTGTCTCTCGGACCTTGAGGCCAATCGCTCTTCGGAAGTTTTCCATCAACATTTCGGTCTTCTTAACTTCGGTCGAGTAGATTTCGCTACCCACGATGGGGCAGAAGGGGATTTTGGTGCCCAGCTCTTGACTGATGGCGAGCGCGAGTGCCGTCTTTCCAGTTCCAGGACCTCCTGCCAACAAGACACCTCGGCCAGCCATCTTCTGAGCTCGAATCAAGTCCACCACGACGCCGCAAGACTGTTCCGGATGGGTTAGCAAACTATTGATGAGCCTTTGTGTACCTGTAGAAGCTCACCTCACGGGCACCGACCTGGCCGACAAAGCCAGCGGCCTGCTTCTCTGCGTATCCATCCGCCTTCAAGCCCAAGCCCTTGATGTGAGTGTGGGCAGCCGTGCGGTTGTCTCGCTTGTTCCCCTTCACCTCGCTGATCTGGACCATGATGTCGGTGGGCGCCAAGTTCTGTTGAAAATTCCGGTATTCTGCGAACTATCTTATCGGCGCGACGATTCTGAGCGAATTGGAATGAGGTCTCGTGGTTGGTGGCGATGTGAAGTGGTGGTTGATGTCGCAGCCTGAAGCTTCCAAAGATTTGCGATCGAAGCTTAGTTGCTCCTTGTCCAGGCGCGTCTTCGCGACATGATGGATCACGTGACCAATGAGCACGTCCTCACCCTATACAACCTATGAGCAACCTCTGGATTGATCATTTTCAGTACGGACAGTTCATAAGGGGTTCATTACTCCATAATTAACTTTGTTCTATGTTTCGAGTTCCCTGGGATCGACACGTCTTTCGGTTGTCGGTGATACCAGGTTGACCAAGTAGATGGACATTTGAAACCTCCACTCACATGCACCAAAGTTCTATGGATGGCAGGGGCTCGAGGTGCGACAAGGATAAGTACGAAAAATCAAGAAAGAAGCATTGGGAAGGAGAATATTACATGCTCCCATCAAAGGATTTATGGTATACCGAGGTCGGCAAAGGCAAGATGCTCATCAACCTTACTTACACCCCGGATACCTAGACTGACAGCACCTGAACGAGTAAAGGACCACTACGTTGCTTCTGTATTCGTACAACAGATACCCTCAAGACAGCCGACATAGAACAACCTAGAGACCCGGACATCAAGGCATAACCCATAAACTAAGAATTAATGGAAGAATATTGCCGGAGGATAACTGACAAACAACGTGTTTTTGAGTCCTTTAGAGAGATAACCTGGTCAACGCTCATGAAGCTGGTGACGTTCATGCCTCCCAGTAGACCTAGGCAGGTAACATTAACGCTGGAAATACGCACGCCTCAATGGCTATTCTTGTTATTGTTCACTCAATCTACTTCTATATCAAACCTTTATGTCTCTGGCCCCATGAGCTGGATATCAACCCCTATTTAGACTGCACCTTTTGTACCACCAATCTATCGGGAAATCCTCATCTCTTCAGATGTACCCGAGTCGGGCAACAACATGGGAGATCCCTCCGCCTCGCCGACCAAGTTCCCATGCCTCTCAACATCATCTGCAGGCACCTTGGGAGGCGGCGACTTTTTGACCAAGACGACCCCAATGGCACTTCCAAGAATCAATGTGCATCCTGCACCGCTCATCAAGCCCATGCGATGACCGAATACCCATCTGTCGAAGCTCGCCGCAAAGAGCATGTGTGTGTAGACCATGGCGTTGGCACGGTTCGACTTGTCCGCTCCGAGACCCGAAGTCAGAAGATATTGCATGATGAAGCCCAGGATGCCCAAAGGGAGTAGCAATAGCCACTGCTTGGCGGTGGATGGGGTGACCCAACGCAGGCCTGGCTGAGCGACGTCTAGGATAGGTGCGAAAATCAGAAAGAGGGTCGAGAGAATCGTGGAGATGGCGCCGAAGTAGTTGACAGAGATCAGGGGGTGGGCTCGCTTTCCGATCATACGCAGAGTCGTAAAGGCACCGGCTGCCCCCAGGACGCCCAGAAGGGCAACACCGACAGCTACTAATCGCTCCTCGGATGTGGCCTCGTGATCTGCGCCGGGTATTCCAGCCTCTGGCGGCTCAGTGGTCGAGGGATCCTCCTTCTCGCCAGACTGGGAGAAGAGTGAAGTGGGACGAGCGATCAACACCACACCCAGGAGGGCCACCAGGGTCGCGAGCTGCTCGATTCGAGTAAAGGGCTCACGGAGTGCAAACCAACATATGAAACCAGCAACTCCAGGGGCCAGAAAGGTGATAACGGTAGCATCTGCGAGTGGGAGATACATCATAGAATACCACATGCCGTATATACCCCAGTACCCAGACAACCCACGCAGCCACAGCAACCATCGGATCTCCCTTTTCCCAAACGGAAAGTCGGGCGTCTTGCTCCACCACATATACGCCGAGCAGCAACACGCCGTCATGAACTGTCTCATGAGGAGCACCTGGACGGGGTGCATGCCGTTGCCCTCGAGCTCAACCAGGCGGGCACTGAGGTTCATCAAGGCACCAAAGAACTGGGACAGGGCAACGAGGGCAGCAGGCTTGTTCCTGGCCCAGAATACCTGCCATCGGGAGGGTGTTGCGTCGCCGTGTAACTCGGTGCCATTGTGTGGAAGGCGTCCCATGGGGATGGGAGATGGGCATGGAGAGGGACTTATCGACAACCGGCGGAATTCGTCGTAGTTCGAGTCGTTGAGTTTGGTTCCTACTAGGCTGGGGGATGGTGAAGGCACCGGCAACAGATGACGGTCTGATTCTCCCACGTTCCCAGGTGCCAGCTTGGCGCCGGGAGTCTGGGGAATCTCTTCATAAGGCGGTGGAATCCTGGAGTCCTGATCCATGGTGCCGGGTAGAGGCAAGAAGCTATCACTGTCGTGCTGAGGGTTGCTTGACACGGCGACGACGGATGGGCGGCACAGAGGAGACGAGTCGACGACCAAGAGTCACGGTGAAGTCAACGCAAAGCTTACCAATGGGAGAAATCTCAACCAGGCCTAGATCAACGACCGAGAAGCGTCGACACCCAACCACCCATGAGCGATCCAGACCCCGCAGCGGAAGCCGGACAACCGATCCCATCATGGGGATCCTCTTTTCTCCTCTCTTCGCAGCAGCACAGCCCGGCGAATGTGTAAAGAGGATGACAGTGGGGGTGGGACTTGTCTGAAATCCCCCGTTCATGACAAGGCGAAACCAACAGCTGCAGCGCAGGAACGAGTCATCAGCACGTCTCGGTGCCGATTTCGCCGCTATCGGCCGGGCCGTCGCGGATCAGCTGGGGGGACCATTCAGATCAGGTGCAGAGATTGCTGACGGAGGCCAGAAGAGAGGAGCGACGAGGCGCTGCTGGGTGGCGAATAGGCGCCTCGAGAAAGGGAGAAAAAAATGTGGTGGGTTGGGATGGATGTGACCAGAACAGGCGGTTGCATCCATCATGGCTCTTGGCTCTGCAACCAAAAAGACGCAGCCCCCCGGCTTCGCTCCGAGTCGGGTGGGCCTCGGGATACAACCTCCGTGCTATTCCCCAACTTCCCACGAGGGACGGAGTCTTGCCGATCGGCCCTGACTAGTGAAGCCTGGTGCTGAAGAGGAGATGGTGTGGGTGTGGGCGTGAGTGTGAGAAAAGTGCTGACCTCAAGAGCGTGTGTTGGGGAATTGTGCTTATCAAGCCCTCAGTGCAGTATCAGCCAACTTCCAGTCTCAGACCGCATATGAAAAATACAACCCTAAAAAAGCACCTGGAATTGTGATGGTATTTGCGATAGAAACGTGGGGGCCAAAGTCCTGTTGGTCTGCTTTTCGCACCAAACTCCCTAGAAACCAACGCTTGCGTGATAGTTCGTGACAATGTGCAATGCTGATGCAATTTCCAATAACTCCGGTGGGCCGCAAGAATCCCAAATCCCATAACCTCGCTCTGTGAAACGCCGGAAAATATGCTGAGATATCCAGAGACCCGCCTCAGCGCTTCTTACCCAGCGCATCCGCCTCCGCCTCGGCATCGTCGTCAGCCTCGCCCAGTTCCTCCTCCGCCTTTGCGGCAGCCGACGCAGCAGCTCCCCTCGCGTCCGACTTTTCCCTCTGCTTCTCCTCATTTGCGGCGTCCTTCATGATCTCGTCTTCGCCGTCGCGCAGGATCTCTCGTGCCTTCTTGATCTCCTTTTGCTTCTCAAACACCTCTTGCACCTTTCCGAGAAACACGGGGTTCTTTCGGAACGCAAACTCGAAATCCTCGTACTTGATCTTTTGCCGGCCAGAGTAGTTTGCCGCCCGCGTCGCCTCGAACGCGATGGACTGCATAAAGTCTGTGAGGATCTCGTCGAGCACTCGAACCGTCTCGGGGAGGGGGTTTTGAACGTCGCCATGAGCATAGAGCAGCTGCGCTACTGTAGTCGAGAAGAAGATGTTAGATGTGAGGGGGCGTTGTAGAGAGGAAGGTGAACATACGCTCCGCATGGCTAAAGTTCATCTTTCCGACATTCTTGCCGGCTCGCGCTCGAGGCTCCATGGTGAAAGTGTTGTATCACGCCGTAGCGTTCCCCAAGCGATACACAAGTACGAGGAGTAGGATACCGAGGACTTCAAGGTCGTGATTGGAGGTCAACTACTCGCAGCCTCGTCGTAGAGATGTAGTCGGATGCTGGGAGAGATGCGCTCAGCCAGCCTTGCAACGGGGGGCTTTGGTGGGGCCGGAAATTTGTGGGGTCCAGTAGACGTCACCTAGCAAGAGGACACGGCTCGGCGAATCTTTACCCCTAAGCACACATTGCGCATGTGAGAAGGCTGAAGCGATTGCTTCGAGCGACGTTTGCGATTCTCGACGACGACTTGTCCCCCGCGTGTTATAAGTAATCCCAGTTGTTGTCTTCAAAAGAGACCAGACCAGCAGTCGCAAAAATGGTATGTGCGGTGCTCATTTGCCTCAGTTACTCCCTGCTAACGCTGCCATAGTCCGCCCTCTTCAACTTCCAGTCCCTCCTCCTCGTCCTCCTGCTGCTCATCTGCACGAGCGCATACGTCCACCACTTCACTCCGAGCATTATGGACAGGAATAAGAACGGGTATGATATGCGACGACTCCCAACACACGGCGCGATGAGCTGACACCAGCCAGGTTCATGGGCATCTTCTGGAAATGCGCGAGGATAGGAGAACGACTGAGTCCATATATAAGCATATGCTGTGTCCTCATGGCTGTATGTCCAGATACACCGTTCGAACCACTCGCTGGCTTCTGGCTAACCTGTTCGCATAGGTCTCCATCCTCCTGAGCTAGATCTCATGTTTACCTACCGACGGGATGTTTCTGTTTTACCATGATTACGATAGGCTAGGAGTTGGGCTGGGGCGAAGCATAAACAAGCTAATGGGCGGTTTCCGGCTTCCATGTGTACAAATCTGCAAATTTACGGTCACGATCTTACCATTTACCAATAACAGGATATGTTGTGAAGTCTGTGGCTGGCTGGCTGATACAAACTTCAGCGCGCCGCCAGTGAGACTCACCATCCAACGAGTTTGCGTTACATCCAGACTCTCGCGAGCCGCCGGGCAAGAAGCCGAGTCTGAAATCCCAACACAACCTGGATCCTGCTCAGTGGGTGTGCCTTGGTTACCTCGCCTGATAATGCCAATTAACCAATTGATGCACATGATTGCCGCAAGGCGCCTGCGTGTGTGCATGCGTGCGTGGGACTGGAGCAACAACCTCAAGGAATTGGACAAGGCGTGCGGAACTTTGCTTGTCACACAGACGACGCAGTGCCTTCTTGTCATTTCGACAACTCGGCTCTCAGGTGCGAAAGAGTGAGCACAGAGTCGGATTGGCTCGTCCAAGCGCATGGTGGTTTCGTCTCATGCATTGCGCAGAATATTGTCATGTCTGACCAGCCGGCACAATGACTCGCGATTAAAGATGGTTTCAAAAATTGGCCCTTTTTCATGTCTCTGCCGTGGATGAGGCATGGCAAGGCGTCAAGGCTGAAGATAATCCAAGCCATGGTTCGCGCCGCCTCACGCCAACACACTGGGTACCTAGGGATAGCAGTAGTAGCGCGGCAAAGTCAACAATGTCGTTGAGCCGCAGAGAAAAGAGTTCGGACATGAAGGGGTAGGTAACATAGTAGAAACCGCATCTCCCCTTTACTCCTTTATTTACACATCAGCGAACTTGTTGCACAAAACGTGACGAGACTGCAGGATGAGGCGTTGTGAGCTGACCACAGTCACATTACTTGGGTCATAGCATGAGAAAGCAGATTCACAATTGGATTGGTGTAACGGAACATTGCCGGAGACTGCGAGGTGTGGGAAAAAGAAAGGAAACCAAGATCCTCCGTACTCCATTCAAGAGGGGAATCCGGGGCGATTCGACTAGGCGGACATGGGGGGCGAACTGCCCAAGATCGGATAAGGAGGACGGAGTCGTTGCGGAGATGATGGCCCTCAGTCCCCTTTTGTTGGGACCGCTTCAGCCGTATTGCACATTTGCCAGTCAGTCCCACGCCACGGACGGCACGAGCTGGTTGGGACGAGATGAAATGAGATGGGCGGCTGAAGGGATGACAAAGAGTTGTCGTAACTCCCAAGAGGCTGAGATGAGAAGAAACAACGGCCAGCAGCTATGTGACTTCAAGCCCAAGCAGCAGATGCAGCCAGCCACATAAAGCACATGGAGGAGCCATGGCCCAGACAGTCTGACGCCGTCATATACGAGCGTGCAACACACACATCACCATCATGGGCATTTTCGTTCGCCAGACAAGTTGCTCACCGGACGCGGCTGTCCACATCCCGCACTGTGAGAATAGATACGCAGAAGGTGGTGTGCTATGCTGACCGAGAGGATTGCCCTGCGCCGCAAGTTGACAAGCCCGCCAGAGACCGAGTCTGCGGCCTTCCGCGCCTGGTTCCTTGGCGGCCCCGTGGATCCCGGCCCCGAGCTTTATCGCCCCGAGCTCGGCCTGAAGTTTGAGGTGCCCCCCAATTCTGACTCGCTGCTACACTACCACTGCAAAGGTGCTCAATGCGTGAAATTGAACGTCGTGATGGATGGGAGGGTCAGCAAGGAAAGGCTTCCTTTGACGCGGACCTCGAGAGTTGAAGCTAAGCGCCTCCTGGTGTGGCCGATTTGCGCAAAAGGAGGCAGCCGAGATTTGCCAGAGTTGATCGGACTTTGCGGAAAGGATGCCGGGTGTGGAAGGCGCAAAAGCAACGCCGTATGTGTGATACTTACTGTACGGATACATACGCAAGCTGAGCTGGACGGATGGATGCAAGCGGTGCGTGTATGCAAGGCGCGAGTTCTGGGCGATTCGAGACGGTGATACTACCCAGTAAGACACTGCTCCTGGAGGGAGCATCTCGCTCAAGGAATCGGAATCGCCTTCGGGGCAACAGGGACCAGGCGCCCACGACCACCAGAGAGTTGGGGTGGCGACATTGTCCCTTGATTCTACAGTACACCGTGGTCGTCTGGGCCCTGCGTTTCCTTCTGACTCCATGACTTAAAGACCAACATGCTGACTCTAGAGCATACCAGTCGAGTATGTAAGCAGAGCTGTTGGCTTCGAGATTGGGAAAACCCTTTTTCGTATTGGGAGTTTTGCATGGCGCTATCGACTATTCCGCCCAGGCCGGAAGCAGAGGTGAGCATTTTGGCTTTTGCTAGTGCCAGGGACGGCCAGATGAGCACCCTTTTGTCAGTTTCCGGCCCTCGCCCTTTGGCCGCATGACCGTGCCGTCCTTTTGTTCAGCGCCTATCTGCACAGTAGTGCCTCAACTTTTTGTTGCGGTTGCAAGGGATAGAGGGAGTGGCTTGTATCCCTGCGGGTCTAGGTTACTAACAGAGGGAAGAACCTCAAGGTTCAGAAAATTCCTCGGGGCTTCAGCTTTGATTGCGAGTGCAGAGACAGTGCAGCCTCGCCATGTCCGAGACGGTTTCGTTTCTGAAGTGCGTGTGGCTACCTCTAGACATGGGGGAAGGGGTTAACAGGTCCCCGCCAGCTTGACGAGACGAGCTGGACATGGGTGCGAGCGAGCGAAGTGGTGAGGCGGCTGACGATCTTGGAACTTTGGGTGCATTGGACGTTGCCGCTTGTCACGAGGGGCATTCTAAAAAAGATGCAGCCCATGTCAGACCTGAGGTTTGGTGTTGAGACTCTTAGTCGAGCATCTTAGGCATCGTGAAACTTATCAGAGGCCAGCCATTCTTGCGCCTCGGGGCCTTTGTCGCCGCTGCCGTTTTGTGGTGCTGATATTACCTAGACAGCGCCGTTGAGTGGGCGTCGAGAGACCACCACCGTCTCAGCCACGACTCATCCATCGCACAAGGTGTTGATGCGGCTGCGGCTGCGGCTACCGCGGTCATGACATGGCATAGCGTCCATTTTTATGGCCTCGCAATCGTCTTGGGCAGGGCGGCATTGCAGCATTGCAGCACCAGCAAGTCTTGAGCCACGGACGGCCCAGACAAAGGTGCATCGATGCGTTGGCCACTTCGTGTCCTGGTGGATGGCGATGCGATGTGGGCTCCACACAGATGGTGTTTTGTCTTGCTGCGAATGGACCTGTGCTGTCTCTTGCGTAGGTCCTTGACTCATAGCAAGGGGGCCTCGAGGGACTAAGTGATGAGTGTGGGTGACAACAAAGACAAAGAAAGAGCCCAAAGCTGTCGGTCAGACATCCATTGGAGTGCCAGCCAACTGGGCACCGGACAACAGGCACAGAAAACAGACGCCAGCCAGAGCCAGACCGACTCTATCACAGGCTCGACTGTGACAAGAATGAACCAGTGGTCTCTTCGCTGGCCTGGCGTTGAACTTATGCATCCTCCCTGCTCTGACAGGGAAGACCAGGAGATCTGACGAGGGCAGCCCCCAGAGCCCAGCGCCAAACCACACCACAACGCACCACCACCGTCCGACCGACACAGCGGCACCATGACCTACCTGCACCCATCGACGAGTGTAGCTAGTCATTGCTGGTAACCCTCTGTGTGGCCGAAACGTGGGTGAACCCTGACTTTCTCGCCCGCCCTGAATATCGCTCCCCATCCGGGACACTATTTCCACGTCCCGACAACACCATCAAAGTGAACCTCCACCAATCCAACACAACAATGTCCCTTAGGCGGTGCCGAGGTGCTCCTTACACCGTCCAGTGCATGGAACATGCCGGCCTTCACCTTGCAGTGGCCGGAGCACTAGGTAGGAAGAGATTAGATAGACCAGAGCCAGGTCCCAGTACCACCACGCTGGGATGCGCTACCTGCGGCGCTGTCCAATTGGCGACAGCGAACCCTATCGATTGCCCGTCGCCTTGCTGAATCGACGCCTGTGCACCCGTCGTCGAGTCTTGGAGAGGTTCTGGCAGTGCGATGACATATCCACCCGTGAAGGCCTCGACGAAGTCGCATTATCTGGCGATGAGGGAAATGGCACGACGGTCTGTGTCAACCTGGGATACTTTGCTGCCCTCCCCATCCGCCATCATACCTCGCACGCACACCCTGCGCGGTGCCCACCCCTGCCCTCATCGGAAGATTACAGCGATAGCGGTGTTTTCCCGTCGTGGCGAAGCGCAATCGTTCCGTGGGGAAGGAGGGCCACTGACGATGGTGTTTACATGCGCAGGCTGGAGGCGGAGGAGGCGACGACGACGGCGATGATGAGAGCAAGCAGATGTGGTGGTGGCGGAGGACGGCATAAGCGGGATGCCACTGCTGCTGAAGGAGTGTCGGTGTCGGAGCCGAAGCCAGAGTTGCCGCATCGCGGGTGCTGAATTGACGTAGTAAAAGAGGCAGTGCCTCCGGGGCTCACTCCAACAAGAGTCAAGAGCCCGATTCTTCAGTCAGCATGCTCCTCGGATTTGAGGGTGAAGTGACCTCACACTCAACCAACTGACTGCTCTGCTCTGCTGGCCAGCAAGAGTTGCAGAACGACTCGTAGCGGCCGAAGCAGCTGGGGCGGCTCATTAGTCGCCAGCAACTCCGCCGCCCACTGTATCTGCACGCTTCTGGCCCGCTTCTAGATCAGCGGCGGCGGCGGATGGATCTTTCAGTGGCCCCTCGAACTGAGCTAGCGCGACCCTGGTGATCCCTAGAGAGCCCTGGAAAAGTCTTCCTGGGGCGAGCGTCCAGTGGCACCCCGAGGACGGTTCAATGGGAGCGGTCCCGAGTGACTGTGATGCCCCTGGGGGAAAAGGCGGGCCAGGCCAATCCCTGGGTCCGTTTCGGTCGATGTTCCTGGGACTTGACCCATCCATCGCTGAATGGCATCCACTGCCTGTGGGGTCATACTGTACATTGCCATCCGTCGCCATCGTCATGACCATGCTGACGCCGGGCTTGACTTCGTGTCTGCCATTCGATACCTACTCAGTATTGAATGGCAAACGAGAATCGTTACGAGACTGGAAGATAGGGTCAGCTATCCCTATGTCCTCGTGGTCCACCCTGGACTGACTCAAGTAGCGCCTGACCTTTGATTTCCTCTCATCTAACAGAGACGGGAGGCAGAGACGGGAGGCCGAGACGATAGCAGCAAGATGGCTCAGATCCAAATATCGGGAGGGTCACGCTGTCGCTGCAGTGTTAGATTGCGCTACAACCCTCGTTGGCCTCGCCCACGCACCCGACCTGACGCTTGCGCACCTGCACCAGGGCACCAGGGCTCCAGCTGGGTCCCGTCCTCCGGTGGCGGTGGCTGCCGACTTTTTTCTCCCAAGTGAGAGGAACCTCGACCGCTCCAGCTCATATCCCGTCCTCGGGCTCGGCTGGCGCTGGCGGTCCTGCCCTAGGCGTCCTGCCCTGCCCTGGACACTGTACTGTCAGTGCAGGTGGTGGCTAATAGGTATAGCACAGTACGAGCCCGTCCACTGTTGCTTCACGGCCATGGACCAGTGACAGGTCTTCGGCGTGGATTCAGGAGGCGGTTGGCGGAGACTTCCACTGATGTTCCCAGGTTGTTAGTGCCAGTCGATGCAACGCCTTTTAACCTACACCACACCTCCCGAGGGGCCAGGTACACTGTACGGAGTACGCGCACCCCGTACCCGGCCCAGAAACAGCTAAACACACCATCAAACACGGCCACCCCCCCCTCTTAGTATTGGCCCAGGACTGCCCGCACTGGCGCGAACCCTGCAAACATGAGCGTCAGGGTCAAGAAGTACATGTGGATACCGCGCATCGGCTGGAATGGCTAGGGGGTCTAAGAAAACACAGGAATACTGCAGCGAGCGGCATGGCCAGACTATTCCGTTTATTTTTGCCTCCTCCGGGGATCGCTTGCCCCTGCTCTGTCACCCTCAGGTCACTGGCCCACCACCACACCTTACCCATCGGGCTGTCATGCCATGCCATGGCTCTCCGCCGTCGGCCTCCCTATTTTTTTCTGGCTTGGTGGAAAAGACCTTTTTTTGACTCGAATCATGGACGGTTCTGCCCATGAGTCTGTCTCAAGATCAAGCTCGAAGGTGGAGGAGTCTAAATCCCAACCCAAGTGGCACCCTGCGTTGTATCCATCCCCATCCATCCATCCATATCAATATCCCCGCCTGCACCCCTTTCCGTCCCTTCTTTCTTCTTTCTCCCTTCCCTTTCTTCCTCCTTTCCTATTTCTGTCTTCCTATTCTGGAATTCTTTCTACTCCTAGCTCTTGCTACTCGTTCTGAATATTCTTCGCTCTTTCCGGAAACCATAGACCAGTACCATAAACCGACGCCTGCTGCTTCTTACATGGCCACCTTGGATCGATAGAGTACCTAGACAAAACAAGAAAGACGACACCACGACCGAAACGAACTGCGAGGCGACGCACCAGCAAGACATTCTGAAAAAAGAAGAGGGCACAATCAGCCTCGTTACACAACGCAAAACCAAGCATAGCCTCCTGCAGGCAAACAAACACCCCGTCCGACCCGGGCCTCGACGACGAGCCAACGAGTTCTTCTCGACATCCCGACTCCCAGAGTACTCAAGGCGGGCAATTCGACATTGAGAGCCATCCCACAACGATTCATATACCCCAGACCATTGATTCACCCACCTACTCGGGCACTTGCACCCTCCCATGTAAGTCAGCCGCACAAATCTCAACAGCCCCTCCCCTTCCACAACCTGTCGAAGGGGCCAATCCGTCGACTACCTTGTCCTCGGAGCACAACGCCTGGTCGGCATCGACAGCCATTAGCCGTCTGCATCTGCAGCTGGCCGTCTGGCTCGTGACTGTTCGGGCACGCCCCTCGCGTTCAATTTTGCGTCCTCATGCTCTGAGCCCCTTTACAGTGCTGACCAGCTGTCGCTTCCAGTATTTCCCGAATCCACACGAAGCGATAATATTTGAGAAGAGTCGTCTTTGACGATACCAGTTCAAACCCCTTTCTTAGCGACAACAAAGAATCACTGCCGAGACGAATTGTTGTTATCGGGCATCGGAAGAATCCCTGGGCAAGCCGGAAAGGAACACCATCACCAACCATGACGGCGGATCAGGGGTATGGACGCCAATTTGGGCGGTCGAGGGAGAATCTCTCGGCCTCGGCTCCCGGGCCCAACGGCGAAGGCGATGCCAGACCTGAGAAGGAGACAACGAGGAAGCCAGTGAAGGACGAGAAGGTTGAGGCCACGCAATCATCACAAGTCTCACCACGGCGGTACACCGACCCTTCACATACAGCGTCCCCAGTGGCGGCGCCGCTCTCGCGGAACCCATCCGAGACTTCGACAGCATCATCAAGTCCGGTCCCCGAAACCCGGAGATCTCCTGCTTATCAACCCCTCGACCCCCCAGTTACCAAGACGAGTCTGAGCGAGCTCGAGGTTTCCAAGATAATCAACAACCCAAAGCTAAGGCACGATATCAATTTTGACCCCGAGCTACACTTTAGACCCAATGTGGAAGGCGACAAGGGGCGAAGGAAACACGACCGCGCGAGTATTTTCTGGACGAATCTGAAGGAGCAACTGGTCGAGTTCATCGTGGATCGCCCAAGCTTTTACGAAAAGTACGGGACGGGAGACAATTGGTGCTTGCCAAAGCTTCTGAAGTCTGTCAAGGAAATCATTCAAACTTTGGTGCCACAGCGGGACCGCCAGTTTCTGGATGAGGGCCTCAACGTTGATCTATTGATGCAACAATTCCACCGAGGCATCGCCGATCTTGAGAAGCTCGCCTCGTGGCTCTCACGGGTCCTCAAGTCACACTGCGCACCTATGCGGGATGACTGGGTCGACTCGATGCACAAGCAACTGAGCAATGGAAACCGAAACAATGACGTGGATGAGCTTGTCAATGGCATGCGAAGTCTACTTAGCGTTCTTGAGGCGATGAAACTGGATGTTGCGAACCACCAGATCCGCTGCCTTCGACCAGCCCTCATCGAGGAGACGACAGCCTTCGAGCAAAAGTTCTTGATGAAGAAGCTCCGAAACCGCAAGATGGACATTGGCGATGCGAAGCCTTGGTACCAGGAGGCTGCGCAGACGTACCCGGCTGGAGCTGGAACCATGTCGTCTCATTTCGGCGAGATGGGTGTCTTCTTTGAAGGACTCTCCCGATCGATGCTCCCTTCTGCCGGCGAGAAGCCGCTGCCGGGAACCTTCTTCTTCGACGAGGATCGACTAGGCCGGGTTCGGTCCGACATTCTCGACGCTATCAACCTCGACGTATGCATGCGCATGTTTGATGATCTTGACCGGGTTGCACGATGCAATCTGGCCCCCGTCTTTGCCAGCCTTGGGTCAGATGACGACTTGCCCATGTCCTCGACCAAGGACAGACACGAGTTCAACTTCAACACTCCCCCCTCACTCTCGCGACCTGCAAGTGTTGCTCTTAGCTCGGCTGGTTCGGCTTCATCATCACCGCGATCTTCCCTGGTTCTCCCTTCGTACCTTGCATTGGATGCCAACGAGACCAAGACCAAGGCTCGAAATGTCCGCGACTCGCTGGTTGCTCTGCTCCAGCAGGCGCCTCATGATGCCCACTACCACGAGAAGTGGCGAACCATGGCTCCCTCACTGGCCCTCCAGATCTTCCGATTTACCAAGGCACCCATGGAGATGCTCCCTTCGTTCGAAGAGAAGCTGACAGAGAACGTTTGCAACATGTCTTCTCCAATGTATCAAGAGATGGAAGAGGCGTACCGCAGCCGACTCTTGACTGAACTGGCTACTCGGGTCCGCTACTTCAAGGCACTCTCAGGTGTGTGCCTCTTCTCGATTGCTACGGGCAACCGGGTGCCAGTGAGCAGCCGCAGCCTCGACGCTGGACGAGACCGAGAACTGGATGCGGCCATTCGCATGGGCCAGCAGGAGGGCGGCATCGAGGATATTGCCACGCGTATTGCCCATGTCGGCGTGGTTCATTGGAGGATCTGGTCCCGGATGGCATACATTGATGAAGACGACATGTCGATGGACTAATCTCCTTCACCTTGACCGTTATTGGACCGCTATATCACGCTTATCACCTTTTTAATGGCGACATTTCGCACTCTACACAATACCCCTTTTTTCTCGTCTCTCACTGGGTCCCGAGCCACACCCAGCCCGGCTGGACCGAATCACAACCTCATGGCTGTTGTCCCCTGCGAACCTACCCAGGTGCGGGGGAGGGGTAATGGTGTATTCAAACAAAGGGCGGGATCATGTTAGTTTTTGTTTTTGTTTTTCAACGGCGGCTGGGGTCTTTACACTTTGCCTGGCACATTGTTTTGCCCCTTTTTCCTCGGCGTTCAGGACGGATGGTTGGTTGGACGGACGGATAAGGGGACGGCAGGAGAATGGAACCCCCCTGATACACGGCGCCTGGGCGGTCTTTGCATTGGAATTCGCCTCGTCATGATGCTGGCCCGGCGAGCGGAGGAGGAACATTGCATTGCATTCTTTTGTATGCACGGCAGAAGCCGCTCACGCACTGGGGATCAGAATCAGCCTTTTTACGCAAGCACTTGTACCACTCTCACTCGCATTTAGATCAGACTCGTTTACACAAGCTGGTTTACTTGATATCCCTTCTGTACATGTACGAGGCGCCGCTTCTGGCATTAGATTAGACAAGGGTTTGAACTGGAATTGAAGCATACCACTTTGTTAATCTCGACATGGTTCAAGACAGTCAGTGATAGGATTGGTCTTTATCGGCACAGGGGACATGCCTAAGGCCTCTCGGAGACCAGATAGCTTGAGAATCATGTCATTCTCCATGATTCCATGTCGGTTGACTTGTTCGGCCTGTTGAGAAGACGATGGCAGGTAAACTACACTCTAGAGGCCTCGATTGCATCACCAAGTGTCATCCAAGGTGACATGTTTCTCCTGTTGAGTGCCCAAAAGGGTTGCCTGGACCATTGATCACTAGAGGGGAGCCACGTGAAGAGTATGCAAGTAATGCTTCCCACCATAAAAGCCACATGACCCATTCTGCTAACATGCATTTTGAAACGTAACCCAATCAAGGGGCCTCCGAAGAACAATGTGCTCTGTTTTTGGAGGGTTCAGGTTGTGCTGTGGAGGGATATATGCAGACCGGAAGCTAGTATTTTTAGCTTGCACATTTGCAGGAAGAAGACGCAGTGTTTGTTTTGCAGACTTCTTGCAAAGTTTGTCTCGAGGAGGATCTATGAAAGGAGAGTCCGCAAGGTGGAATAGGGAATGTTGTGAGAGAGAAGAAGCACTCTATTAGCTCAATTGGGTTTTTGCAAGAGGATGAATAGTAAAAACACAAGGAACAAGAGGCTTGATTGAGTTTGTTCTAGAAGGAAACTGAGTTGCGATTTGTGTCACCACGGGTTTGGGTTCTGAAGGGGCAGGCAGCAGGGCTGAAATCTTGACTTTTCTTTCCCCAGATTTTCAACGGTTTCCGAAGAAAGACATGATTTTGTGTCAAATCTTCTTCTCTCTTGTAGTTATCTTATTCTTTTTTTCGTTAGATAAACTTGTCTTGTGTTCTTTCGCCAGGACAACAACACAATCTAGGCAATAGTGAAGAGAGATGGTAGTCTCTGATTGGCCATCTCACGAGTTACCAACTTATACTCTGTCACCTTGTCCAACCATAACTTCAGGACGGGATAATTTGCTCATCTTAACCTCTCTGAGTTACGCACTTGCTTGCGGAACCTTTTCCAAAGCCCCGGTGCTCACATCAAACTATGACACCTCTTTGGGTTGGCGCCTCATCAACCCAGACAATTGCTTCAAGTCAACAATAACAGGCATTCAAATGCATGCACGAGTAAACAGCATGGCTACGAGTTTCCTCTCGGTTTACTTCAAACTATGCGAGGACTGCCTTGTGTATGCAGCCCCCAGAGTATAGTTGTACTCGATGTTGAACAGTTATCACACCCCCAGCAAGGTCACCAATACTTCTCGATTCTCCGAGTTCAAAACAACATGACGACTTAAATGCATCCATGGTTCGTCATCTATCTCTTGGGCTGTTGACTATCTCCAGTTCAGACCCGAAAAAAACGAAACCTCCTTCTCCCATCATCCCAGAGGAAGCTCGCATCGACTCTTCCCGCCCAGGTTTTTTGGTCATTGATTCATCCCCCATATAATAACTCCCAGTATAATCTGTATGTATCCCCCCATCGAGCTTCAGCATTTACTCCCAGCCACGCCATATCTCCAAGACAACAAATCCGACTCCTCGTCCGTGAGGATAATGTTACAAGAAACAGAACGACAGAAATTGGACCGACGACGGCCGATAACGATAACGACATCCATGGCGCACACAAGACAAGACAGTGTTGTACAATGAGGGCCATCGCCTGGCTCGACGGCGTCCTCAGAGACTGAGCCCCTCTGGCCGACCATGGACATGGACTCATGGTGGACTCAGCGAGTTTTTGTCAGATCCCTGGGCACGCTTCAACTTTGCGATCTCTTCTTCGAGCTGGCGGTATCTCGCACGCTCCTCCTACACACATTGTTAGTGAACCATGGCAAATAATATCATGCAACGAGGACAACACGTACCTTCATGTTCTCTTGGAACTTCTTCCTCTCTTCCCTCATCGTGGCTCGGAACTGCTCGCTCAGCATAGACGCTCCTCGGCCAGTTCCACCCGTAGGTGGTATCGCCTTCAGACGTTCGCCATCAAGCTCCTCCTGGAGCTTGCTGATCTGTTCGTTCGCCTTGTCCATTTCGGACTCGAGTCGCCCACGCAGCATCGTCAGCTCTGTTTCGAGGCCAGACTTTGTCGATAGGACGTCTTCAAGCTTGTTCTCGAGCACAATCTTCTCGCGCTCGGCACTCAGCGTCTCCTTTGTGACTTCCTCTAGCTCCTGCACGGTTCCAGAGAGCTCGTTCTTGAGTCTTGTGAGCTGATTCTGAAGCTTCATTACCTCGCCGCTGGTCTTGATGGCGGCAACGTCAGCGGCGCGCTCCGCCCGTGATCCGTAGGCGCCGTCCAGCTCGGCCTGGGCAATGGTGAGCTCCGTCTTCATCTCCACGAGGTTCATGTTAAGAAGCTCAAGTTCGTCCTCCTTGACCTTGAGCGCCTTCTTCTTTGCTGCAATATCCTCCTTCTGCGTGTTCACTTGTTGCTTCAAGGACCGGGCAGACTCTTCCGCCATATTCTTCGACTTGGTCATCTCGTCGAGCTGTGCGTTGAGGGCGTCGATTACAGAATCCACGCCAGTTAACTGGTTGCTGGTAGCCTTGCTTGAAGACTCGGCAACAAGCAGGTTTGCCTCGACCTGCTTCAACTCAGCCTCAAGAGCCGCGATCTTGGCGTTCCGCTCCTCAATCTGGGCCTGGGCAGCTCCGGCGGCACCAGCAGCACCAGCCAAGTCAGCCTGGAGAAGCTCCATGTCAGACTCGAGGTGGGCGACCCTAGCATTCCGCTCCTCAAGTCGAGCCTCTGCAGCGCTAGCCTTCTGCAGCTCAGCTTCGAGGGCAGCAATCTTGGCATCACGCTCCTCGGTCTGGCCTCGGAGAGCGTTAGTCTGCTGGGTTTCGGCTTCGAGGATAGCAATCTTGGCCTTGCGTTCCTCAACCTCTTCTTGAAGAGCGTTTAGATGTTCAACCTCGGCTTCCAAAATACTAATCTTGGCGTTGCGCTCGTCGAGCTGATCTCGGAGAGCATTGGCCTTCTGGATTTCTGCTTCCAGAGTGGCGATTCTGGCGTTACGCTCCTCGATTTGGTCTCGCAGAGCGTTTGCTTGTTGGACTTCGGCCTGAAGCGCGGCAATCTTCTGGTTGCGCTCTTCGATCTGGGCGTTGGCAGTCTCGAGGTATTCCAGCTCCGATTCAAGCGCAGCAATCTTGCTTTCCCGGTCCTCGATCTGGGACTGAGCAGCACCTGCAGCCGCAGCGGCACCGGCAAGATCGGCCTGGAGCTGCTTCAAATCTGCCTCCAGATCTGCAATTTTCTCGTCGCGCTCTTCAACCTGAGCGTGTGCTGCACCGGCTGCACCAGCCGCACCAGCCAAGTCGGTCTGAAGCCGCTTCACGTCAGCCTCAAGAGCAGCAACCCTTTTGTTGCTCTCCTCATCCTTTGAAGGGCCGATGTTGTTGGTGGACATGGTACGAGCGTGCTCGAGTTCCTCCAGTGTCTCAGAGAGCATCGTCTGGGCGGTCATGGCGTCTCTCTCGGCGCGGGCGAGTAGAACCTGGGTCTCTTCCAGCTCCTCCTGTCTCCTCTGGAGCTCCTCGTCCTTCTCGGCGTCAGACTTGTTGTTGAGCTCACGCTGCTGCTTGATCTGTCGCTTGAGCACCGACTTCTGGTCCTTGAGCGTGGTGGCCTGGGAATAGAGCCATTGAACACGGTTAGAGAAGCCAGAAATGGTGAACGGCTCATCCACATCAAACTCGTCGTCGGAAATCTCTTCGTCTTGATAACCCTTGTCCATGCGAGCTCTCCGGCGTTCCTCCTTTTCCTTCTTGATCTTGGCAAAGCCAGATTGCATCATCTCCCATAGGCCCATCAAGACCCTTTCCACCTGGTCATTGTCCTGGCCACCTGATATGCCAGCCGAAGCTGCCCGCACAGCTCGTTCTAGCTCTGAGTCGGCAGCTCGCAAAGCATCCTCGAGGTAGGCGAACTGCGCATCGGTATCACCCTTGGCTGAGTGAGGCGCCATGGGGTAGTCGGGGTCCACGGTCAGGAGAAGTTCTCGCACTTGTTTGTTCAACGCCTCGATCCGTTGGTCAATCTTTTCGTCCACCTTGCCATGCTCATCCGTTGAGTCTTGTTCCGCTTCAATAGCAACAAGACCCATTTCCAGATAATCCATCTGGTTCCTGAGCATTTCTCCAGGCTCCATTCCCGGAACTCCAAACGGCGGCTCCAGGTACTCGTCGTTCTTGGAGGGGTTGAAGCGGACGATGGCGTCCCGCAATGAGCCATTGAGGTTCTCCAACCGTGTCTCCATATCAGATATCGATCTAACCAAAGTATCGGTTTGGTTCCTTAGTTGCGTGTTTTCATCCCGCATCTTCTCCATTTCTTCCTTGAGCTGGTTCTGCTCCCTGATTGGCGACTTGAGGGGGATCTCGATAGCATTCTGGCGAGGCTGTCCCCTTGATGAAAACTCGTCCATTTGACCAAAATGATAGTTGTCGTTGAAATAATTGTCGTCGGCTGGATGGTCCATGCTATTTCTGGTATAAGTATATAGGCTCTCTGGGCTTCCAGGCATGCCGTTCACGGGTTGGTTCGGTGGTGTTTGGCCCTTCTTCTTGGAAACCTTGTGTGTCAACTGGAGGATGCCGGCCGTGTGTTCCAGGAGACGCCGTTGAGGCTCCATCAGTCGTTTCTCGAGATTGAACAGCTCGGCAGCCAGTTCTTCACACTTCCGCTCGCTCGCCTGTCGTTCGGCCTCCGCCTCCTTAGCACGAGCATGGTCACCACCACTGTTGCGACCCAACAAGCTCCTCCGCCTTCCTTCTATTTTCTCAGGGGAGTACAGTCTCGCCATGGAGATGGCAGCATCGCGGTATTTCGACTGGATGGTCAAGTTCTGTCTCGTCGACTCAACTCGCTGTGTCAGGGATTGGCATTGCTTCTTCAGGTCGTCCACCTCCTCCTGCGACAGTATCTCGAATTTCTTGCTGTCGGAGAGCGCGGTCTCGGTGAGGAGATGTACTTGGATCGGGTCTTTGAGGTCGACTAGAACGGAGCTCTGGGGGCGATCTGGGTTCATCTGCAGAGAGTGAATGGTGTAAGTAGTCAAGTCGAGAATTGGCGTGGTTCCACGTGTCGGATTACATACTGGATTATAACGAGGGTGCTCCTTCTCGAAACCAGTGAGGATGTCTTTACGATATCCTTCCACAAGAGTCTTGCCACTGGGGCTCGGGGCCGGAGGCGATAGCCTGGAAGGGCCGTACCCGTAGGGGCTCCCCTCTGGCGCGTACGCATTCATGGTTGCAAGGCTCAACGTCGCGTCGTCTCGGTCAGCAAAACATGAGGGAGGAAACAAGGCGGTTTATAGAGCTAGGTGATGGTAGCAGCGGCCATGGGGATTGAGTGGCTGGTCGAAATAAAAGAGTTTGGTCTGGTCACTGGTTGACCGGCCGCCGGGCTCGCTTGGACTGGACGGGGGGGTGATCAGGTCGGATGGATGTAACAAAGGGGCGTCTGCGCTGAGACGCCTCTTGGTCTGGACAACCGCAGAAACTCGATAACGATCCCTTCAGAGGCACTCGATAGATCTCGCGCCAGCGTTCGCAGAAAAGACGCAGGAACAATGCAGATACTGGGGGAGAGAAAAGGAGAGGTCGGGGCTGTCCAGCCCAGGGAAAAGGAGGCCCATCGCCGTCCTTTTGGCTAGTGGACCCGGGACCCTCCAGAAGGGACCTGGAAGCTGAGTTGCAGCGCTTGGAGCTTCTGACGAGCCGCAGCTGGGTACGTACCTCTACTCCAGCAGGCGGCTGGGAAGGTGCCGGGGGGGCACACCCGCGTTCTTGGGCATGGGGCATTGCCGCATTGGACACAGGCATGCGGGTCCTCATTTCTGTGCTATACTGTATTCGGAAACAGTTCTAATGATGAGGTGCACGTCTCGCAGCTTTAATGGACCATGATGGCATCCAACACAGACGTACGGGCCACGAGTTTTCCATGCGTGAATCCCATCTTGTGGCTGAGTTGTTGTCTAGTTTCATCCTGCGCGAATGTCCTCACATCCTGCTCGCGGATATTTTTAGACGTCATCGCTCCCGATCGACAACCAGCGCCATCATGGCTGTGTGTGTGTCGCCAATCTTTGCTATGCTGACAGGTTATTTGGCGGTGGCTGACGGCGCCATGGCTCTTCCCCCATGACAGCCTCTTCCTACGGCTCGATTGCAGGGAACGGGAGTCCGTCGGGCCTAGATCCAGATCTGTGGACGGCTGAACACCATCTGCGAGCTCCAGTGACGGCTCCTAGACACTGGAAATGTCATACGCACGTTGGGCTGACATGGCACAACAGGCACGCGCTTGGACATGCATGCCCGCACCGCACGTCCCGCGATTTCACGGAGCATTAGACGGAGCTTTAGATGGTTGCCAGGCCAAATCATGTTGCATCTCGTTATGGTATCTGCCAACATTGGATCCTACAGCACCTCTCGGACCTGATCCATAATCTGCTGCCCCATCGTCCTCCGCCGCTCCGCCTGACCCTCCGCCGCACCTTGGGCACCAGTTGCGACGGCCGATGTCGATGTTTCGCCCTCGAGCCGACGTCGCAGACCTTCAAACTCGGCACTCCGCCTCTGCGTGCTCAGCCCCACCACCCAGCCCGGCACCCGCCAGCGCACGAGGGCAGCCGGAAGGAGTCCCTCCCGCCACGAGTACCCTAGAATCCAGCCAATGACAGCCCCCAAGAGTGATCCCGGCCATTGCAATAGCGCGAGGTGCAAGGCAATAGCATACTTGTATGACTTGTCCGAGAATGTAAGGCCGACGAAAGGCTCGTCAGTGGGTGGCGCCTCGGACGTAGCAACACGGTATTTGTACATGTGCGGAACCATAGCATGATATTGGGCCAGGATGGCAAAGATGATGGGTGTCGGACCAGCCGGCATGTAGTTGAACCACCCCGCGGTAAGAGGTCGCAAGACGATTGAGACGAGGGGCGGGAGCAATGCGGTGAGGAGGAACGTGACAATCAAGAAGGACTGGTCACAAGAATGTTAGCTGTCATTTCGGTGGGAAAGAATACGAGGAGGCGAACTGACGGCAAACTTGCGAGAACCCCACATGCGCTCGACGATACGCAGATTATAGAGAGACATGGCGGCGAATAGGACCTCGGTCGAGTTGGTGTAGCATAGCTGATAGGCCAGCAGTCTCCAGAGCTGGCGGTAGCGCCATATGTGTGTGTCGATGATGATGTAGAAGTAGTGCTTGACGTCGAGGACGCTGGCGAGGATGGAGCCAGCGATGAGGCAGAGCACCCCAAGCCGGGTCACGGGTGCGTTGGTGAAGGACATTGCTGGCGCGCGGGGCTACTGGTGTTTCGAAGGGTTAAGGGTTCATACTGTCGCAAGAGGCTTGGTTGTCGGGGAGGTCCTGGAGGAAGCGCAATGTCGTTCTCCAGGCCGTTTGGGCAAAGTTGAAAGCTAGCTTCACAGGCAAGTGAATGCAGCTACGTGTGAAGCTAGGTGGGTGCGAAAGGTGGCATCTATCGATCACGTGCAGCTTGTCCGGGTAACTGTGGGTCTGACGCCGAAGCCCCGCCCTCATGCCGGTTGACAGCTCCGCCTGCCCCGGGGTTGAGAGCCGGAGGCGGGCTTGAGTTGGGATGGAATGCTCTTTATGTCTTTGATGGCGGTAGTGTCAAAGGAGGGGTTAGGAGTTGGAGGGCATCACCTCAAGCGCTACTATAACACGAAAACGTACATGAACCCTAGCTATCCAGCCGGTTCGTCCAATGTGGCTTTGCAAAATGACATGTCCCAAAAAGGCAAGTTTAGAAGGATAAGCAGCAAGAGGGTTGGCGGGGGATGTCGTGGTATTGGATCTTGTGCCCTGGTCGGCCCATGGCTCTAAGTGGTGAATCGTGCTGACTCTTCTTCTGTATTGGGAGTGGCGCGCCGTTGTGTAGCTATGACAGAGCATGCCCGGGTTATTCCAAAACAACTACAAACATACAGTGAACGTCAAGAAACCAAAGGAACTATCACTTGAAATAGGCCATTGGCGAATCATTACCGCGGTAATCGGTTCAGACTCTCCTGGAGATAACTCGGATAGCCTACCCTGGACTCTGGGGCCGGCCATCGACGTAATCCTTGGCGCTACAACGTCGCGCACATGCGACTTGGGCCAGGCCGCGTCTAGGCTATCCTGACTCGGCGCGCGAGCCAAGCGACGGGGAAGCTCATCATCTTTGTTTAATGAGATGCTCGTTGGAGCTGGTCCTTTTCCCTCTACAACTCGACCGTTTTTATTTGTTTAGTTAACAGGGGCTCAATATGCAGGCACAAAACTCAACGTAGCATAGCATCTGTCAACCAACTCTAAATCCCCTCTTTCCTACAGTCGCACTCAGATCTACCCTCCCTCACCCATAAACACAAGACAGTCACACCGGCACCAACCCTCCACCAGAGCGGCTCACGCGGCATTGTCTTCCCTCTCTCTTGCCATCCGCCGATCCGACCCCTAAAAAAAAAAAAAAAAAGACGGAAAATAATAAAAAAAAAAGAGAGAAAAAATGCCGCTCGCCAACTTTGGTACCCTGGTCCTCCACCACCTCGTCTTCGTCGCCCACCTGGCCTACTTCCACATCGCCTTCGCCCACATGGAGCCCAGCACCCTCGTGGTCCTCTACTGCGTCTCAAAGCTGCTCGCCCGCCGCGCCGACGACATTGACGGACCGCCCCCGGAATGGCCCCCTCCCGTCATCCAATGGTAATCGCTGACCCCTCGTCCCTGTTGGCCACGGGCTACGAGTCCCCCTCGGAGGAGAACCCGCCCTTCATCACCGGCGCCGGTGATGCTACCCCGGTCTCGACTGGCCGTCCCGTCGCCGCGACGCGGCCTCCCCTTGTCCAGCGGCCGTCGTATGTCGCCGCTGCTGCTCCGGATGACCCCCGGACTGACCGCCGGAATCCCACTCGCATGTTGAATAACGCCTCTACTCCAACCTCCAACAGCTTGAACCATGTCATGGCCATCGCGGAAAAGTCGCCGGTTACGCCAAAGGTCGGCATCCGAGACCGTATTGCGTGTCATAGATGGACCTACTTCACCATGGTACGCCTCCCTCAAGCGCTTACACTTACAATCTGACCAAAGCTTACACTTCAAGACCATGTCTACCGGTGGCGTTGCCAACATCCTTCACTCACGTAAACCCACCCAACGGTACAAGTATCACTTACACTTCAGCTTGCTGATCCTCACTAGTCAAATGGGACACACCCTGGATCCGCGGCATCGGCCTCTTCTTCTTCATCCTCAACATTATTCTCTTCGTCACCAATCTCATCCTTTTGTCCATTCGGTTCCATATCCGCCCAGGGAGCTTCACCAACTCGTTCACCGACCAGGTTGAATCGCTCTTCATCCCGGCATCTGTAAGATTGCTCGCCACGTCTCGTTTCACTAGGACTGCCACTGACCTACTCGTGATAGGTAGTCTCGTAAGACAGCTAAACACACATCAGACTCACATGTACCCTCTGACACCTCCAGCATCGCAGTGATACTCATCAACACATGCCAGTATGGCATCCCCAACACCGGCATATGGCTCCTCCGCACCATGGAGCTCATGTTTTGGATCTACGCCGCCCTCAGCGTCTCTGTTAGCGCGTTGCTCTACCTCATCCTCTGGTCGACGTTGTATTGCATTCTAACTCTCGCCGTTGCTATAATCGACACACTAACATAGGTTGTCAGAGTCTTCCCGGTCCATACCATGACGCCAACATGGGTCTTTCCCGCGTACCCCCTACTCCTCAATGCTCCCTTCGCAGCAAACCTCATAGCTGCTGCACATGCATCTGGCCATGCCTTGTCGACTAACACCACGGCAATGGCTCTCGGAGCTGCTGCAATCCAGGGAACTGGATGCTTGATCGCATTCATGATCTCTTCTGCCTTCATCTACCGCCTCATGACGCAGAAGCTCCCGCGAGATACGCAAAGACCCGGCATTGTGAGCCTCCTAACCCGGCTTGTTTGAAGTTGTCTGACTTTTCGCTAGTTCATGTCTATTGGTCCGTATGGTTTCACCGCCGCCGGTATAGGTAAGTTGAGAATCGATTCTACTCATAGAGTCATTCTAATTCTTCCAGCCCAATTGGGAAACCAAGCAGAATCACTTATACCGCCGACCTTCCTGGACACTCCACAAGTTGCCCCCATCATCAAAGTTGTCTCCATCCTCGTCAGCCTCTGGCTCTGGGGCCTAGCCATGTGGTTCTTTCTCGTCTGCGTCGGTGCATTGTGGAAGTATGTTCGTGCTGGTAGTAGCATGCCGTTCCAAATATCCTGGTGGTCTTTTGTCTTTCCCAACACGGCTCTGGTGTGTCCCCCCCATCGTTGGTTATTGTTACACATCGCTGACCCCTTTTGTAGGTCACAGCCACTAGCGTCATGGGAAATATTTTTCACAGTGATGGCCTGCACATCTTTGCATGCGTCATGACTATCGCTATTGTAATTGTATGGGCTGTCGTCTTTGGGAGAATGGTGTGGTGTCTCAAGGAGAAGAGGCTTCTCTGGCCCAAGAATGAGATCTAGCCCCCCAAGCACTTCAGTTTCTCTGTACTATTTTTAATGCTTCTATTTGGATCCTCTGCGACCTTGTAGAATTGGATTTTGGCTTCTCAGGCTGGTAGCCTACGTCAACAGTCACATGGCGTTCAGGGGGAATCATGTAAATGAGGTTTAACAAGGGATGGGTGTTTATTCGATCCTAATAGATAGCGTGTAACCAATGTATTGGCCTCTATTCCATGACAGAGTACGAATGACCCCCTCTAACGCTATCAACCATGTATATCTGGTCTTTACCGCTGCCGCTCTTCTATTCTTACAAGCCAAGACCTGAAACGAAATGGATGCGATCCGCTCCCATGGGAATCCTTAAAACGCCTTGCAACTCCATGACAATATTTGCGCTGTCATCCAATAGAGCGAGGACGAGGGCCTGCGATGCGATCATCTTCTCTACAACTTCGCTCGCATACTCTCGCCAGTAGATGCGTCCAGGTTCACGGTGACCTCGCCCGTCTTCTCGCCGTGGCCAAAGAAGATGACCTGAACAGTCAGGTCGTCACTGGGAACCGTCAGAGTTATGATACCTTAGTATAACAAAGACAACTTACCGATATCGTCGTGAGAAGGGAGACGGCAAAGTGAGCAAGGCACAGACCTGCTCGTCGTTGGTACCACCGAGGGCATTCCTGATAAGATGCGTTGCCACGTTCTTGTCCTTGACCACAAACCGATCCTTAGCATCAGGGTCGATACCCCATTGCTGGAGGCGAATCGGCGTCTTATTTCCGTCGGGGCCTGCAGTCTTGCTCTCCTCAACGGGTAGCGGGGCCTTTGATGAGCCAAAGATCTTGTTCCAAGCAGCGTCGAACTGAGTGTTGGATGAAGACTGTCCCTGGGTCTCAATCCACTTGCCCACAAGACCAACGACCTCCTCGTTGGTCAGCATCTCCCAGAGACCATCGGTGGCCAAGACAAGGAAGTCGCCTTTTTCGGGATTGACCTTGGTGGTGGTGACGATAGGCTCGGCGGTGACATAAGGAGGAGTCTTGAGAAGAGGCGACGGACTACGTCCAAAGAAGTTCTCGCGCAGCTTCCAGGCCACATCTCTACTCCACTTATAGACGGCATCACCAAAGGCACGCGAGGGCTCGAGGCCGCCGAGGACACGGCCATTGCGGATCACGTTTTCCTCTCCGGGGTGCTCCTTGCGCATGCGAGTAACTTCTTCGGGGTTGCTGCCGGTCTGGTCCTCCGACAGAGCCGTGGCAGTCCACTTTCCATTATCTGACCGGCGACCCAAGACGGCTCGGGAATCACCAGTGCAAGCAACCCGAAGAAGATTGCTGCGGCTGTCGTAGAACGAAAGCAAGGCGCACGATCCGGACAGTGCAGGTTGCAACAGTTCAGCGGCGACGGTCTTGGAACTAGCCTTGAAAACCTTCTCGACGCTCTTGTGAACGATCTCGTTATCCAAGCGGGTGAAGCCAGTCTTGATGGCCAGGCTCACAGCATCCTCCGAGGGAAGGTCTCCAGCAGCCTTCTTATACGTGTCATTGAGCTCCCGCGCAACATAGTTGATCAGGCTTTCCCTCAGAGTCGCCGACGTAGTCCATCCCCTAAATAAGTGTGAGTATATAGCCATGCTTCCAAAGCCTTGCGCAATGCCAATTGTCATGTTGAAACTCACGAGTGACCATCAAAGACACCCCAGAACATCCAGTCACTGCTGTCAGTCTCAGTGCCCGCGGACCTGTTGGGAACCTCCACGATCTTCTCGGCATGGTCATCCTCAATAGGGTCGTTGCTGGGTAGCTGAACCACGTCGTAGCGGGTGACACCGTGTCCACGGTTGACGGAGAAGGACTGCTCAAGACGTCGCAGCTTCTCAGTAGCCTGCTCCGGAGTGAGCATCTCGACGATGCGACGACCGTCGTCGCGGGTGGCCTTGGAGATGGGACCCTCGCCAACAATGGTACCCTGTCTGAGCTCGTCGGCGCCTACTACGAGGACGGTTCGGGTGGGCAGCGCATCAGCTGTCTGAGTCGAAGTGAGGACGTTCCTGGAGACGGTTGCCGAACTTGGTGCAGTGTTAGAGCCGTTGTAGGAGTACCATGCACCGTATCCAACAACGAGACTGGATACTAGAGCGAGGGGCAGACGGCGGAAGTACATGGAGGACCTCAGCGGCGTGGTTTTTGCTGGGTTGCGACGGGCGCGGCGAGCGTGGGCGCTGGCGGTGGACCTGGCCTGGGCGAGCGAGAGCGACGAGATGGAGAAGCCACGGCGCGGCGTGTGGGAGAGGGTGCGGACGGCAGAGAGAGACGTCGTCCGAATGGCTCGAACGGCGACTCGATTCATCTGGGCGGCTGGAGCTTGTGGTAAGCTTGGCTTGGCCCGAGATGGAGAAGAATGTAAAGAGTGAATATATAATGTGGTAACTCGAGAGAATATGTCAGGATGTTGCCGGCCAAAGACTCGACGACGGCGATGACATGGGAGAAGGGGAAGCGATGGAAGAGGAGGCCGTGATGGATGGAGATGGACCCAGATGCAGGTGGCGACACATGCTCCGAGCAGCTCGGTGGTGGGTCCCCGATTGCGCTATCTTATCTCGACCTTTCCCTTCTGGTATCACTGTAAAAGTTGAGCGACGTTGAGAAAGAAAGACTTTACCATTGCGAAACTGTCGACCTTTTCATCTACTCTTTTCCAGGCAAGGACTGCGGTTGTTGCAGACAGTAAGTGAATGTGCCTGGCCAACTCTCCCGTCGCGAAATATCCCGAGCTCTCGCATGCCCTCAAGGTCACACCCTCGCTCACTTGATCCAATACTGTCCCGCCTGCGTCGCCATCTCAGCTGCACGTGAGCCAACGGAACAAGCACCCGACATTCTTTGAGCCTTGTTTCCCAGTTGTTGCTTGCTATCCTTTGTGTGTGTGAGCGTGTATTTTGTCTCAGACCCGACGTCTGCCGGCCACACTCATTCAGGCATCCTAGGTGATCCTACTTTCGTAGTAGGTGCCGACCTCGGGGTTCATCCTTGCGTGGCCTGTGAGCTCCATCTTCCCGACCCCGGATTCTCACATGTTAGTCAGGCTCCGTTCACACCTCACATACGGATACACCCATCCATCCATTTCATTAGCCTCTATTGCCATCACTTACAAAATTCTATCTTCGGATAAATATCCAATTTTCATTCAAAAATCGTTTTTGCTTGAATCTAATCAGATCTACTCACAGCTAAAGTACCTCATCATGGAGCAACAACAATCCTCTGCCCAACAGCCCCTCGCCGGAGCCGATAGCATCCGAGCCCTCAAGGACGACAATGCCATCTTCAGTGCTTTTGACTCCTACCCCTGGACAAAAGACAAGATGTTTATGGTAACACATCAATCCTATTCATGCTCAATATTCTTTACTTACTCTTTACCCAGTCCGGCCTCTACGCCATCCTCGGTGAGCCTGGCCAGCAAAACCCTCAAGCCTCCCTTGTAGACATGGCCATCCATGCCCGCATCTTCTACTATTCTCAACGCATCGGTGTCATGATTGATTTCACCGCCTACAAGGCTTGGCTCGCCAGCAACCCCGACCACAGCCCCCCAGACGTCCTGCCAGAGGAGTACCACCGCCGTGATGGGGCCAATGCATCTCCGCCACCAGCCTTGGACTGGCAAAAAGCCGCCCCCAAAGCCGACTTGTACATCGATCGTAAGGCTGCGGCTGCTCAAACAGGCTCAGAGGACCAGCCCAATTACCCCATGGGCTTCGCTGAGATGATCAAGCTTTTGAAGGAGGGCAAGCCCGTGCCTGGAATTCGCCAGATCCCCAACACCATTGTTCGAGATCCTGTAAGTATACCCAGAAAATTCAGCATAGTCTACAACGGCGCTAACCTTTCGTTAGTCTGTTAAACCTGTAGGGGCCAGGGCTGTCCCAAGGAAGCCATGGGAGAAAGACGCAGCCGCCGACCTCCCAACACTCCCAGATCTCCCAAAGGCTCTGGATACCGAATTTCCACCAGTTGACGATGATATACCTGCCTCTGCAAATGCTGCAACTGCCTAAAGAATTGGCTTAGGCTAATCTTATTTCTGCCGAGAGGCATCTGGGTAACATCAACGATCATAGCCGGCCCTAACGCCAATATCATGCTTGTTCTGTACCTTTGGTTGCTTTCACAAAGGAAGCACCAAGAAAAGCCAACATGGCGCACTACTTTGGACGCTGCACATCACAAACTTCAAGCAGGGAGTCTGGATAAGAGAAGCAAGTGTATTAAAGGCGTTTAGTAACTACCATAACAACTCATTTTAGGGGCACCGAACCCAGCCGGCATCCGCATCGAAAAACAACATACAATTTCTCATGTGAACTCAGTTCGTTCCGTCCTCCAAGGGCGTCCTCCTAGATCACCATCCCTGCTACTCATAGGCTGACTGAAGTATGGTTCTGGCATCTTGAAAAGGGCGCTCCCGCTCACTGGCTTCGTATCATGTAGAGGGTGAGCGGTGAGATGCAAGCTGTGGCCCTTCGAGGGCGGCTGCGGTGATTAGCATCTGCCATCTCCTGCATATTGCAAAATCCATAACCATAATGTGTCCAATGCACCCAAGCAAGCAGTAGCCTGCTGAGCGTAGGATGACGTGTGAGCTGTAAATTTTTGCGTGGGAAGATGTTTCTTAAGAAAGGTCGACATATTCTGGGCTGTTCTGCGTGATCTTGACGAGTGGAACGAATGGCGAATTCAGATAGGGACTCCGTGACATGGGTGGCGACAAAGAATGAAAGACAGGCGTCGAGGAGGTTTCCGCTTTCTCAGCAGGATGCCGTTAGCGACGGCGACGTCGGTCAACAAGATCAAAGGACCTTCAACGATAGCCACCGCTGTAGCGTGGCCCGGGTCCCATGCGCCCGCTCATTCCTGGGCCGGCACCAGGACCCGGACGGGTGGTAACCGCATGGTTGGTGCAGAGCATTCCGACTCGGGAACCAAACTTGGATCCTCGAAGGGAGACCATGTGCTTCCGGATGTGAGCAGCAACGATTTCGCGATGCTGAGGAGAGGAATTGTTCAGGATCCACTGGATGAGGTAATTTCCATACTGATCGCTGGCGATGTCAATCAGGGGGATGCGAGTACGATCACGACGTCCTTCGCAGACTCGGTCGAGGTAGCGGCCAAGGAACTCAGCACCACCAATCTTGAGGCACTTCTCAACAACCTTCGAGGCGAACTGGTCGGTGCTGTACTCGGCAGCGTAGCGAATGACATGGTCGATTGCCCGGCTACGGTCGGGAGGAGCGCCGTGCTCGCAAATGTGCTGGATGCACCAGTTTCCGAACTGACCATGGGCAACAATGTCAATGTTGGCGAGGACCTCCTCGATGCAGGGGCGCTATTCAGCAACGTTAGCAACACATCCAATTGTGGGAAGGGGCCATGTACCTTGTCCTCCTCAAGGCAGTTTTCAAAGATATTCTGAACGACTAGACTGCCAGTCTCGCCCAGAGCTACCTCGTGCCACATGCCTCTAAGAGACTCGTTGACATACTTCATGATCTGAGGGGGAGATTCAGTCCACCGAAGCTCAAAAAGCTTCTGCCAAACATGGCAGGCGTAGCGGTGGATGACCGTCTCCGGGATCCGGCGCAAAAGCTCATGGACCATGATTGCCTTGAAGTTTTCAGGAACAGAATCGAAAGCCTTTTGAACAACATGGCACCCGAAAGGGTCCATAGAGAGGTTCAGGGTGTTGCCTCGGATCGACTCAGCAATGTTGATGACTTGCTCAGGTGTTCCGTGCTCAAAGCAACGCTGCACGAGAAAGTTGCCAAAGCGGTTGACCATAAGAGGATAGGCTTGAGCCACGATAGCCTCGACGATCTCGAACTTCTGCTCAGGGGTACCGACCTTGAGCTTCTGTTGCAAGAAGATGGAAGCCTGCTGATCATTGTTGCAAACGATCTTGTCGACGATATACTTCCAGTTGCAATTAACGTTTCGGTCCAGCAGACGACGGTAGTTGAGTGGCTCTGTAGGCGGGAGGTATGTTTGGTCCTCTGGAGACACAACCTGTACCCAGGTTAGTGCCCATGGCGTGGGTTTGGAAGATTGACCGACCTCATTCTTCCAGCCAGTCTTGGAAGTGAACTCCGACGCATGTGGGGACAAAGGAGTTCCAACCGGTTGGCCTGGGTAAGGTGGAAACATCCCCATGGGGCCAAGTCCTTGCGAGACATTCATGGGTGCTCCGGGCACTGGGCTACCCGTGTAATCGGTGTGGGTGGCGGGGCTGTTGTAACCTCCTCCGTAGCCAGGTCCAAATGGCTGGGGCGAGTTGAATCGACCTTCGAAACGGTTATTGCGGCGACCGTTGTTGGAACGCAGCATCTCGGAGTCCGGGGTCAGGCGGTCTCCTCGATGAGCCTCGTTGGGGTAAGGATTGCCGGTCGGATCTGGGTAGGGGGCGTTGAAACCACGACCTCCGAGCCAGTTTCCTGGAGAAGGCTCGGAAACTGGAGCCTGGAGAGTATTGTTGGCAAAAGAGCCCTTTGGGTTACCCCAGATTCCTCGAGTGCGGCTGAAGGTGGTGGTGGACATGGCATCACTGGTATCAGAATGCGCATCCTCTGGGGTGCCCCAGGCGCCCTCACGGGGAGCGTAGGCAGGGGGGCCTCGAAAACCGAAAGCCGAGATATCGGGTTCTTGCTTCAGCGAACGGGTCTCGGCCAGCTCCTGGTCAAGCTTGGAGATTTCACTCTTGGCCTGAGCAAGCTGCAGCTTCAGGCGAATGATCTCCTCGTTGTCGCCGCGGGCATCTTCAAGAGTGGCGCTTGCGGGACGAGTGGTAGGAGCGGTGCTTGGGAAAGCATCGGTAGCAGGAGTGATGGGGAGAGAGTTGCTGGAGGAGGCATGATCCAGGCCTCTTGGATACGCACTGCCATCCTCGCTCGCTTTGAGGGCTTCATTCTGCTGGCTCAAGACAGCTTGCTGTTCCGAGAGCTTAGCGAGAAGCTTGTCCATTGGGTAAGACTCCTCGACAGGCGAGGTATCGTGGCTTATCTTCATCTTCTATCATGGTCAGCAATCGGTGGCTATCATGACAAGTAGCTGAAATCACCTTTGGGGCACCCTGGTTGGCAAGCTTCGAAGTAGAAAGAGCCGTGACGTTCTTCTTCATCGAGGTACCCAGACTGAGATCCTGTAGAATATTGATCAGCACCATTGTCAAAATGCGTAGTGTCAAAGCAATCGAGCGGATGATGTCGAGGAGAAGATCTGGCATGCGGAGGGGGGTAAGAAATCGAGGCAAGACGTACGCTGACAGAAACGGAGGGGGACACCGAGTCACCCACATGCATGACACCGGAAGGCATGCGAGAGGCCACTTGTGGCGGGGACAAGGAAGGCTTTGGGGATGACATGAGGCTGCAGGACTCGGTTGAGGCGTCGAGCCGATGCAGGAGAGGCAGAAATCGAGGTGCAGTAAAATGATAGCGGCCGAGATTGTGAAGACGAAGAAAAGAGTGACGGAGAAAGAAGAACGAGAGTGAATGTGCAGAACGCCGTGGCCAAGAAGGGTTGTGGGAGTGAAGAGAAGAGAAAAGTGAATGGAGAGAGTCGAAGAGAAGAAGAGAAGATGGTGGAGAAGTGGACGGTTATTCACTGACGAAGCATTTGAGCAGGGCCAAGGCGGAGGAAAGGCGAAGGGAAGGAGCGCAGGTGTGGCAAGTGGCAGCAGCCGACAGCCATTGCCGTGAACGTGGTCGCTCTTGCCAGTGTAAGGTGTCAGTTGCAGCTGGCAGTCACGGACGGTTCTCAGGGGGTTTGCACTGCAGCACGGCGGGCATCTTCAGCATCAGGGTAAAATGGGCCAGGAAACCAGGGCGGCTCGACTGAATTTGTAGGGGATACTTCAACTGATATTCCAAATGAATAAGGTGTCGGTGCTTTCAATGTGCAGAACTCAAAAGCCGACTCCTGGTTGCCTAGATAGGGAGGCAGGTAGCTTGTAATGTGAGGCGACGTCAAGCGAAACATTGATTGCGGACGGAGCCAGACAAACTTTGAGTTGGAGTTCCTGCCGCCAGAGGTTAGATATAGATCCATTGAATGGATCAAAAGCGCACGAATGACAAGACACCTGGCAGGAGCCTTGGGGCGGAAGAGGTCCATATTGAAGGGTGATTGGTGCGGTTTACATTGGCGGGTTTTGGGGCATGAGGATCAAGATTGAACCCTCGAGTAGGTGCCTAGGCATTGATGCTTTCCAGTCTTACAATGGCAGATGAAATCCAGCCCTCATATCAGGAATAGGGCCAACTTGGTCCCGGGAACTCCTGACAGATGGCTCATCCAGGAGCATGACAACCTTTCCGTCACGAACTCGCCACACCGCACAAACATCAACGATCTCGCAAAGTTTTGGCATTCAGGTCATATGCAGATGTATTCTGGGTAATGGTACAAATAGTTTTACATACTTGGATGAAAAACCACAAGGGAAACGTCAAGATTTTCCCGGCCCCGTCCTCCCCTCTGCTGCGCGCAAGGAGTCGTGCATATATCCAAACATTCGACTCTTGCGGTGCGTGGGAGGATCCTTCTGGGCCACCATCATCGACATCGGAGGCGTCATTGTGGGTTTCGTTCAGTTTATCGCTTCTTGCCGGTAGGAGCTGAAGATCTGTTAGCCATTGGCCTCCATCGTGTGCATTGCCGTTCATACCTGGTGGTCCCTTCTTCTTCTTGGGCGCACTCTTTCCGCGGAGCTTGAGTCTAGAATCCAACCGTCAGCATGCCCCGTCCTCATCAAAGATGTCATGTCCGCGCTTACTCGTCAATGTACTCGAATCGATCCTCCTCCGCCTCATCCCAGGTCGCCAGGGTCGGGCCGAACTCGCGCTTGAGGTCCTTGATTGTAGCCGTCTTTCGAGGGTAGTAGGCGGCCACGGCCGGGCCCTTGAGTCGCTGTCGGAGGACCTTGTTGCCCATGCGAAGGCCTTCGGGGTTGAAGGTGGTCGCGAAGACCTGGCATTGCGCCTGCGAAAAGTCAGTAAGAGGGTCGCAGATCTAGTATCAGGCTTCCTACCTTCATCAAATCCAATATCCGCGCTCGTGGGACACTCATCTTGGCGTGGATGACATGAAATGTGTTCCAGTCAACTTTTTTCGAAGTCGAATTGACGTTGAGAAGCATCTGAGCCGAAGTAGAACGAGGGGTGCTGATTGGCTGAAGAAACCACCGGTGGGGCTTCGTGGCATTCAAGGGTCGTGCCTTCAACACAGAGATTCAATTTATTCAATCTTCCGGAAAACACAACGTCACACAATTTGCAAACCCTCTCGAATCTGTATATCTTTCTTATTTAATTACTCTGCACTGTTGGTCACGACTAAATGAGTAAACGACGGAACTCAGAAACCCTCGAGGATGAAGGGCTTCGAAAGCGCCCGCATCTTACACCCAACACAGACAACACGCTCGGTTCAATCATCGCAGGCATCACGCCCTGGACTTCTTCAGACATTCCGAGCCAGCTACCACCTCTACCTCCCATAGCAAAGCCAGAGCTCGAGATCGCAGTTTTCAGACACCCCGGACTTGGACATGGACCCAACTATGAAATCCTCGAGTGGTTCGGTGACGCTGCCCTCGAGACGATCTCTACAGACCTTGTCATGCAAACCTTTGAGAATCACCTCCCGGTTGGACGTTTATCTCAAATTCGCGAGCAGCTTGTGCGCAACATCACCTTGGCAGAATACTATCGACAGTATGGATTTCACAAGAGAACTCAGCTCCCAACCGATATGGGGACCATGGAGCAGTTGATGCGCACGAAGCCAAGAGACAGGGATGTCATTAAGATTCAAGGAGACGTTTTCGAAGCATATGTCGGAGCAATTATACGAGCAGACCCCGTACAAGGACGGGCAAACGCTGCGGCCTGGCTCAAGGCACTCTGGGGCCGTACTATCAAAGACCAAATCAAACAGGTAGAGAGGACCGAGGCCTCTGCATCCAAGGCTCAAGTCAATCAATCCGCCGAAGGCGACGCAAGACCACCCAAGAAGGAACTCACACCAAAGGAGCGCCTCGCTCAGATTCTTGTCGTCAAAGGCATCAAAATCCGATACGAGGACATGCCATGTAACAAGAAGGATAAGAACCTAGGGCTTCCTCTATACGCGATGGGTGTCTATTTGGACGGTTGGGGAGAGACAAACAAGCTCTTGGGCGTTGGAACTGCGCTTAAGAAGACGGAAGCGGGTGCGAAGGCGGCGAGCGCGGCGTTGGAAAACCGGAAACTGATGAAGCTGCTTGGGGATAAGAAGAAGGCGTTCTTGAGTGCAAGAGAGTAGTCAGGTAAAAGGGCACTGAAGTGATATGGCGGCATGATAAGGTTACCTACTTTGGATGTTAGACTAATAAGCAAACTCCGTCATAACGAACAAACAAACCTGATCATAATATTAGCCAATGCTAGATTTATGGAATGTTTTGTAAGTATGCAGCTAGTGCATCTTTTGGGAGACAATATAACGCTCCGTGCTGTCTATATATAGATGCGTGGTAGGTAGAAGACACCCAGTATCAAGCCCATACCTCTCGGCGGAAATATAAACATTATCCATCTCAAGTGGGTTCCATGTCTTGACTGAGAGTGCTGAACAAATTCGAGTTGGCTCCCGAGATCGGATCTGCTACAAGAGGTCGAGTGGATGCAAGCCATCATCTCCGCATGACAAGATGGAATGAGCTCGTCCAAGCAGCATGGGTTTTAATATCAAATAAGCCATAATTAATGCAAAAAGTAATACAGCTAGCACAAGCTGCGCATATCCATCAATGCCACCTCGCCCTACCTTTCACGTGTCTCGGTCCAAACTGCAAAACACGGCCGTGGGTGAACAACCCCGACCCAACATCCATCTCACAGGCGGCATGATGGGTGGATGGATGGATCCAGCCCAATTGCCCCAGATCCTATCCGTCTGGGGCTGCCTGCCTGTTGATTGACGTCCACCATCCTCTTGGAACCCCCCGGGCCCCTAGAAGCACACGCGCTTCAGTGGGGACGGCCCTTGTAACCGCATCCCCGAGTCCCGTCCACAGGCTCCGCCGCGAGTCGTGAGCCCGCGCCGAGGTCAAAGTCCAGTCCATTTGCCGATAAACGGCCTCCGCAATTCAGATCCAGCATCATCATCGCTCGCTTCTGATCACCCGTCAAGCATTAGCCCAGTCCCCCTTTCCCCCTTCTCCTCCTCCAAAAAAAAAGGGCCCTCTTCTTCTTTTTTTTCCCAATGGAGTCATAGGATCCGGCGTATCGGGTTACTTTTTTCGCCTCATTGCTTGTTTCTCTTTCTATTCTGTATTTATCTTTTTTGAAAGCTGTTAATACCTCCCGTCCCTGAATCCACGCCACTACTTCCCTGGCCACCCGCGACTCTATTTGGTGTCAGTGGGGTCCCATTGCTTTATCTCGGCCAGCAAGCCGCGGTCCGGACGGCTCAGACCCCGATAAAGGATATCCAGACCTCGGCCTCTACACCTTGCCACGCCTTCACAAGGTCGCAGTTGGCGAGCTGCGAGCCGCCTTCTATAAAGAAGATGGCGGATTCAGTGGGTACGTCATTGCTGTGCTATTCCTGGGATTGCTTTTTTTGCCTCTCCGAAATCCGGGGCACCGATGACGCGGATGTTGATGGTTCGCGATGGCTGACGTGATGGCTACAGATCGCGTGTTTGTGCACGCCCTCAACACAGTAAAGAAGATACCCAAGACGGGCGCGTCACGGCCGCCACCGAACGATCGGCTCCGGCTCTATGGACTCTACAAGCAGGCTATGGAGGGCGACGTGGACGGCGTCATGGAGCGCCCGAATGCCGCCTCTGGAATGACCCCCGATGACCTGCAGCGCGAGAAGGACAAGTGGGATGCGTGGAACCTGCAAAAGGGCCTGAGCCGGACAGAGTCTAAGAGGAGATATGTCGAGGCCCTGATAGATACGATGCATCGCTATGCGACCACGCCGTAAGAGCCCCCTTTGAGGCACGACCTGCAAAAGAGCCGAATTCACTGACACCCTGCCAGGGACGCCAAGGAACTCGTCGCAGAACTCGAATTCGTCTGGAACCAGATCAAACACAACAGCCCCAGCTCGTCCATGTCATCACCGAGAGCAAACCGGTCAGGCGGCGCATCCCAACAGCACTATGCCGACCCCCCGAGCGATGCCGAAGGCCCCATGAAGGTCATTAGCCCGATGAGCGAGTACGACGAGGCGGAATTGCGATCACAGCGGCAGCTGGACCTCGAGGACGAGATGGAAGAGGGACAAGAAGGTAGTCAACGTGGAGGTCGGTGGCAGCGGAGGGTGGAACGAGCCCTGACAACCATGTCGGCCGAGGTGGCCGCGCTACGGGAGCAGATAACAACGGGCCGAGAGTGGCGGGCGAAGAAGGAGCGCAGCTTCCCGGCGTGGGCCAAGTGGTTCGCCTGGCTAGTGGTGAAGCATTTGTTTGCAGATTTCGTCATCTTGGCCATCGTGTTACTGTGGATGAGGAAGCGCAAGGATCGTCGGTTAGAGGATCTGGTGAGGGCAGCTCTGAGGCTTGCGAGGGAATACGTCCGAAAAGTCCTGCCAAGTCGTGGCCAACCTTCGAGTCTACCAGGCTCAGGTCCTTGAAGAGCGGGCTCGGGTCGATACAGAGGATAGGTGCTTGATGCCTCCTCAGATATTGGATATCGAGGTTTCTACCCCCTAATTGGCAAGAGAAGCTTGGAACCAGCATGATTGGACATGTCTACCTGCTTCCTGTCAAGTACCTACCTCTAACTGTCAATGTCGTCGGTGATAGTGGCGCCGTTGATGCTCGAATGGGCTTAATATAGAAGAAGGCTGGCTCCGGGTGAAGACAGAGATTCGGGCATCTCTCTTGGAATAGAGGCGAGGCAGGGCCTACGAGGCATTGAAGAAGATAGAGAGAACATACGCAATGCAAAAGACAAGAACGGCGGATTCGAACAAGATTCTTGGCGTGTCAAAAAGTTAAAACATCCATCCAAAACGCAAAACTTCAAGCCAAGAGGGCTGCTTGGCTGTTATACCATATGTAGTGCAGGGGTGGAACTTTGCTTCCGTATGGTGCCCACTTCTGCCCGTAGGCAATGATGTATTGGTTTATTGCAATATATGTCCTTACCTCAAAACCTGAGCTTGCTCAGCCTTACCACCTCAAAGGCTTTTATGCAGGTACCTCACTCAACTCATACATCACCAGTCACACACCATCCATCACATGCACAAACTGCAACGCTACACAGCGCTTGGTCGCGCCGAGCAACCTCAACCGTAACGCGGGGTCTGCACCCTCCCAATCCAACCCGGCCGATCCCCCCTAAAAGCGACGCAAACAATGGCTGCTCAGCCTCAGCGCCCCGATGCTGGCGCCTCCGAGCTCGACGACATCCCGGATCCGAAGGGCCATCCCATCATCCCGAACCTGGGCAACTTCACCGCGGCGCTCTTCGCCCCCATTCCCGAGTCCGAGACCTTTGTCGACCCCGCCGACGCCACGAGGCTCGATGGCCTTCAGAGGAAGCTCCAGGCCATGGACGCCCACGCCGTGGCTAACCGCGACAACTTCTTCGACCTCTGCGTCCGCGAGCGCGAGCGCATCAAGCAGGAGGGCCGCCGTCTCGAGGCCCTCGGGCAAAAGACAGGTCAGGCGCCCCCGGACGCTCCCCGCCCCGGGATCATCCAAGCCATGAGCGGCAACATGGAGGCCGAGCCCCTCCCCGGCGCCGACGTCGAGATCAAAAACATACCCAAGCCCAACTTCATGAACCAGAGCCGGCC
>SSHR01002552.1:0-16503 GCA_006518225.1 Fusarium neocosmosporiellum
GGGTTCTGCAGTGGACGAGATTAGGCTTTTCAGGGGCCCTTCCCGCTGAGCCATCCTGCTGGAGACAGGGAGAGCCTATCGCGGCGTTGAGATTGCTGATGAGCCATGAGCCAGATGATGCTGGACAACGTTCCAGATTGTCTGGGGGGCTCATGCGCGCATTCTTTGAAAGCCCTTTATTTTAATTCATGCCATGTGCTATCCCGTCTCAACATCTGATTGCGTACTACGCTACTCTTGAGCTATCATGAGTCGGCTACTGAAAGGTGCCAAGCTGGTCCCACGATAACGATGACGCCTTTGGTCATGTGCCCCCGACACCACCACGCGCGCCCAGCACCCCGTCTCACCACACCACCACCAGCCGAGATGGTTGAGATAACCAGATGAGGCGCAGTAGTCACAAAGGACGACACGTGAGTTGGCGCCTTTATCTCAGCTCTTGTTGCTTCATCTGCTGGGGAAGCTGTTCCTGACTTATTTGGCTCCGGCACCAAAGAGAGCCTCGTGGACATTATATCCGTATTCCAACTCCCCGTGCCAGTAGTTGGGCGTATCTGCCTTGGAAAACTCCCATGCCTGGTCAAGTGCCTGCACCACCTCGTCGGGGAGCGGCCCCTTCTCCAGGTTGTCGAGGTTATTCTCCAGCTGGTCCACGCTGGAGATGCCAATGATGATCCCATCGTTGCCGTTGGTGATGCGTAGCTTGGAGTGATGCACCATCCACCGCAGCGCCGTCTCGATCATGGTCAGCCCGTGCTTCTCCACGGCCTGCTCAATGACGCTCAGCGCCTTGAAGGTGCTCTCTCTGAAGTAGCGATCGCGGTACAACTTGCCAATCCTGGAGTTGTCCGAGAAGCGGCCGCTGTCAGGCTTGATGTCCCGTGACTTGATCTTCCCAGAAAGCAAGCCGCCGGCGATGGGGTTGTACACAACAATGTCGAGGCCGTACCGCTTGCATGCGACAAAGAGTTCCGATTCGATGGAACGGGTGACACAGTTGTACATGCCCTGGTACACCGTGGGCCGCACCCAGCCGTTGTACTTGCAGGTCATGACAACCTCTGCCACTTCATGCGCCGCAAAGTTGCTGATGCCGAATCGAACAAACTTGCCTGCCTTGTGGAGCTTGTCGATGGCCTCGAGCGTCTCTGCAAAGGGCACGCCGCGATCAGGACGGTGGAGGTAGAGCAGCTTAGAATGACATTAGACAACGGCACCTCATAAAGAGTTGGGCGGCTTACATCAATACAGTCGGTTCCGAGCTCCTTCAGACTGGTCTCAACCGACTCGACGACCTTCTCAGCCGCATTGTCGCCAGGGTCCTTAGGATACTTGACCTTGGTGGCCAGAGTGAAACCCCTCTCCTGCCAACCAACCTGGCGAGTCCAGGCCTCCTGCTTACCGCCGACATAGACGCGTGCCGTGTCGATTTCGCTGTATCCTCGACCCTGGAAGACATCGAGGGCCTTGGTAAATGTTTCCGAGTCACAGATTCGTGCGTCGAGGTCCTCACTACCAGGAGGCCCAAAGGTCATTAGACCCAGGATGACGCGATGCTTTGGGTTCTGAGCAACAAGAGGCATGATTGCGGAAGCTAATGGATAATCTTGTCGATGAGAACTGTTACAATGCTTCAACTGGGGACTCCTGCAGCTTTTATACCCAAGAAAGAAGTGATATCGGAGATGTGAAGCTAAACTCCAGCTCTCATCATCGTGCCCTCATGCGTCTTGATCACTCCGGCACCTTTCCGTCCTCACTACGGCCCCACTTACAACTGCGAGACCGGGCGGGGTATCCGTTCGGTAATGACGGCTAGGCTGCCGAAGCGGATATTAGCGAGAGCATCTTTGATGATTTGTAAGAGTTGGGTTTGATAATTAGCCCGGCTTATAGAAGAGAGTCTAGCCCAGAGGACTTTGGTATCCATGTCGGTGGCCTATGACGTAGTTGTAGATAGGTAGATACACAGGAGCTGGGGGTTTAATGCCCGGGCTGAATCAGGAAGCGGGCAGTCAGTTAGCCAGCACGATAGGAAGTCATCTCTCGAAAGCTGGACTGTTTTCAACAGCAGTTGATCATTGGAATAGAGAGAAAACACCCAAAGACACAACATTGTTTGTTACACCTTATAGGGGTCACTACTTCGTTTCACCTTGACATGCCGCATCTCTTCTTCAGCGGTGATAGGTCACCAGCCACACCATGCCAAGCATCTATACTACGTAAAGAGCACATATTTAAATCTTTCGGCTCGAATGACTTCTTTCAATAAACAGCCCGCATAGATACAGATGAAGGGACCAACGTTGGCGGGTATAGACAAGGGAGCTCATCCCGGGTCGAAACCCAACGGTTAAACCCCGGCCAAGGCTTGTAAACTCCAAACCTCCAAATTAAGAGCGCTGCGATTGGATTTTGAGATCCCGAATTGCTGTTGTCGAGCTTCCCGTTGCCGTCTTTTGCGCAATACTCGCCTCAAATATGCTTTTGTAAGGAACAATTCGATCATCGACCATGTTGAGCACTCAGCTGATCCCGTCAGATCCACCATCTCATAGACAAATCCATCATGAGGGCACAATTGGCCCGCCATGCTCGACGGGTCCTTGTCCAGCACGCCCGATGCCCGTCCTTCGCACTCTACTCGACTCCCCTGCGCCGAACACTTCCTCCCAGATCGATAAATAACGGACATTCACGTCGATACCTGTTCGATGGTCTATTTCAGAAAGCGCCCCGAGAGGTGCGGCAGCCCGAATTCGAGCCGGGATGGATGAAGATCATGGTCTGGCGGAGTCGCATGCTCGACAACCTGCGTCCCCCGCCGACAGAGGAATTGGTCCAAGCTTGGAGATCATTCTTTGATGGGAAAATGTCTAGTCGGAGGCCATTGAACGGTACCCAGGCCATGCAGTGCCGCCGACTTCTCAACTATCTTGTGGAACAACGCGAAGCATCCCCCGAGTCGCAACCGAAGCTGGAACGATCCGACATAGTCAAGGCCCTCGACGCCCTCGCCCAGTTGAGGCCTCGTGAGAGGACCCAGGAACACCTCGAGTTTGCCAGGTCCATATGGTCCACCCTCTGCTCAAACAATATGGACGAAGCGCAGTGGGCACCCACTGGTGCCAAGTGGCCGCAGTACCTCAGTATATTATGTGCCTTTGGAGGGTCTGAGGAAGCTCTCGACTTGCTCCGCGCCCACTGGGAGGAAGTTGTCAAGCGCAGCGATACTTTCAAAAGGACTCCTTTCTTGTCCGTGGCTCAGGCACTGGCTTCTGACGGACATGAGGAGAAGCTGCTGGAACTGGCTCAGTACGCTGAGGAGAACGGTATCCCATACGGCAAGCGTCTCCAAAGCATTATGGTTTCCTTTTACATCCAGAGAAACCGCCCCGCCGAGGTCAAGGCCTGGTTCGAGAAGAAAATCTCTTCCAAGCAACGCTCCTTTGAGATTTACCCTCAGTTGGCTCATTTTGCTGCCCGCCATGACCTGAAGGACTGGGCGGTACCCTTCTTCCTCGAACTAGGGACAGGATTGAGTGGCCAGAAAACTGAAAAGAAATACTGGGATGGTTTATTCCAGGGAATTCTGATCCTTGGAAGGGGCCTCAAGGAAGTGGAGGTCATGATGTCCAACATGGAAAAGATCTCTAAAGGAGTTCTAAAAACAGATACGAGCACCATCAATGGCCTCCTTCGCGCTGCTATTGAGATGGGGGACTCGGCGTTGGTGGAAGAGATACTGCCACTTACCAAGGCTGAGGGGTGTGAGCTGAATGGCGAATCCCACCTGATCCTGATGAAGATGCATCTCCTGTCAGGTTACCTGCCAGGAGTTCAGGCTACTTACAAGAAGGTGACGCACTTTGAGCCCTGGCATGCTGAACCTGATCTTTGGTGGGAGTTTAGCCAGCTGTTCAACGAGTACCTCGTTGCCCTTTGCGCCCAGAAGACGCCGGATTACAAGCTTATTGCCGAGATGCTTGAGTCTTCAGAGGAAACCCAAGTGCTTCTCGACCCAGAGACAGTCGCTACTCTCTGTATCCGTTTCCTGGAGAACGAGCAGCACTTTGAGGTGATGGATGTTCTGTCCGTCCACGCGTTTCACTATAGCGCCGCAGAGCGAGCGGTGATCCAAGACGCCCTTGTTGACTTTTGTGTGAACGAGCCGAGCACCTCGCGGGCATGGACCGGATATCAGCTTCTGCGGCAGTTCTTCCAGGATCTCAGCTTCGAGCATCGCGTGAAGCTGATGGAGGCGTTTTTCGAGCGCAAGCGCCCAGATATGGCATCCCATGTCTTTGGCCACATGCGGCAACACCGAAACAACGACTATCATCCCAAACGCGAAACGTACATTGCCTGCTTCGAGGGCTTATCGCAGAGCCCAGACCCCGAGGCCTTGGAGATGGTCTACAACATGTTCAAGATGGATATGACGGTAGAGCCGGACACGAGGCTGTACACGTCGCTCATCCTCGCTCATGCGGCCAGCGACAAACCCCTCCAGGCAATAGATTTCTGGCAGTTGATAGCGTCGTCACCCGAGGGTCCAACATATGCCAGTCTGGAGGCAATCTTCTGGGCTCTTGAGCGCAGCCCGAGAGGATCCAAGAAGGCCCATGCAATCTGGAAGCAACTGGAAACGCTTGACGTGGAAATCCCGCCCCAGGTTTACAACGCTTACTTGGGAGCTATGGCCGGCAGCGGGGAGCTGGAGATGATGAAGGGCATGATTACAGAGATGCGCTCAAGGACGTCGAGCGAGCCAGATGACATGACGTGAGTTTAACCTCGGCTACCGCCCAAGATTTGGCATGACTGACACATAGCAGACTAGGCATAGCGTTCAATGCTTTGCCAGGGCAGGCGATGCAGGAGGCCTTTAAGAAATGGGCCAAGGCGCAGTATCCAGAAGCTTGGGCTGGCCTGGAGACGAGAGGCAAGCGGTTGAACAGGGATTCGCTTTGCCAGTTCAAGCTCAACAGAGTGTTGAGGGCCTGAAATGTACCAAAAAAGGAAATGTTGAAAAGAGGAAGGGTATGCTCCAAAAGTTGGTTTTTGATGTAGACAACTGTATCAATATGTTACATAGAGGTCGTGGCTGTTATACATATGACCAAAAACAAATAATGACCATGACATGATCTCATACAATCCGACTTTAAACAGGCTCTCAGTGTCGACCAAAGAATTGCTCCCGCAGCATCTCGGGGTGGGCGTGGACGCTGGGGTAGATGCCCATGCCCTGGACCCGGCGGACCATCTTGGCCACCTTGCGCTGGTTGACGGGTCGGAGACGGGTGAGCTGGGAGTGGTTGATCATGCCAGAGGGGGAGGTGAAGTGCTCGATGAGGGAGAAGTTCTGTATACGTCAGTTGAGGCTCAATCGAGGTACAAGACAGGCATCTATCTCACCTTGTACATGTCCAGAGGGCTGATGCCGAGAGCATCAACAACATCCACGTTCCGCACCGACCTCTTCCTCCACTTTTGCATCTCGACGGGGCTCAGGTCGTGCGGCGAGTAGACGTCGCCGGCCTCCCAGCGACGGGGCATCTGCTTGAGGAAGTCGCTCGACATCTTTTGGTTGCGGAGGAACTCCATCTGGGCCGTCTTCTCGCGCACAAAGGTCGCGTCCCTGGCCTTGTACCGCTCCATCATCCGCGCGGCGGCGTCGCCGGGCTGCACTCGCGGGGGTCGGTCGGCGCCGCGTCTGTTGCTGTTGAGGTTGGCGAGGCGGCTGGTGTGGGTGCCGCCCAAGGAGGGCTCGCGGGGAGGGAGGGCGGCCGATGCGGTGCAGGAGAATGGTCGAACAAAGGCCCGCACAGCCCCGGAGGCCGTCGTCGTCGGTAGTCGAGGAGGCATCGTGTATGTGTGTGTGGTCAATTGGCGGGGGTTCCCAATGGCTGAGGGCGGGTTTTGGTGATGCTCCGTCGTTGGAGTTTTGGGAGGTTTTTTGAGACGCCGGAACATGCCGCCGCCGCTCGCCCACCCGGAGGAATTCCGCAGACAGCAACGGCCCCACTCAGATTTTTGATGGTTTTCAAAACTCCAACCTTGGACTTTGAGATCCATCTCCACGACGAATTAATTACTCGACCAACAGCAACGACTAGAAAATCGATCAGGGGAGATTTTTTAAGCTTCTAATCTTGTCGCGATACTCGAAATACCTTCGCCATGGTCCGAAAACTCAAGCATCACGAGCAAAAGCTCCTGCGCAAGACAGACTTTATCACATACAAGTCGGACAATGGCCATCGCGACAAGGCTGTCATTCGACGATACATGATCCAGAAGCCTGAGGACTACCACAAGTACAACCGTCTCTGCGGAGTATGTCTTTCCAAGGCCTTCTACAGGCTCACTACAGCCTAGCACCATGCTAACTCTGCATCACCAGTCTCTGCGACAACTCGCCCACCGCCTCTCCCTCCTCCCCCCCGAGAACGCCACCCGCCGCAAGCACGAAGAGCTCCTCCTCAACAAGCTCTACGACATGGGCATCCTCTCGTCTGCATCCAAGCTCTCAGCGGTGGAGAAGAACGTGACGGTCAGCGCCTTTGCCCGGCGCAGGCTCCCCGTGCTCATGACGCGGCTGCGCATGGCCGAGACGGTGCAGGCGGCGACAAAGATGATTGAGCAGGGCCACGTGCGCGTCGGCACCGAGACGGTGACGGACCCGGCGTACCTGGTGACGAGGGGCATGGAGGACTTTGTGACGTGGACCGTGGGCAGCAAGATTAAGCGCAACATTATGAAGTACCGGGATCAGCTCGACGACTTTGAGCTGCTGTAGGGGGGTTTTACAGGCAAATCGGGCTTGAGGAGTTTGGCGTATGGGTTTCTTACAGCAACGGATTCTTGCAATCGTGGCATAAAAAGGGTGGATGTTGGAATTGAAGATCAGATTTGGGACGTCAAGTGGAGATCTACCTCTGCGGCCGTGCTGGATACCCAGAGAACGATGCTGTGGAAGATATGAGAGGGGATTCTAGGGACCAGAAGATGCAAATAGGGACGTGGAATAGAGAATCTGCCACCACGGCCGGGAACTGACATGTCCTGTCCATATTGTCAATTGTACCAAGGGATAGCTAATTAATCACGAGCAACTCGCTCCTTGAGGGTACGACAACTAGCATCACGAGCATTTGTCAGTGCTTCAACACAAGCTTCATGAGTACCCAAGAACCAGTTGAACACGGCTGAAGATGCTCTCAAACTCGCCATGATGGTCAAAACCCCCCTCGTCAAGCAATCTCGAAAACACCATAATACAAGTAGAGCTACTCATGAATCATGCAACATGGACAGAATAGCTTCATCCTTCCAAGATAAGACAATCAACTCGGTGAATTGCGTCAAGGCTCAGCATCGACACTCCATCGGCCCCGCTATCCGGGCCGGAAAAGTTACAAATGTCCCCGAGCACCCAAGTATTAGTTGCAAACCCTACTCCCTTCTCATACACAAGCACTCTCTATACTTTTATATTGACCAAAGGAATACTCATTGGAAATTCTCTTGGTCAACCGCCCACCATGGCCATCCTCTCCACCCTCAGGGAGCTCTTCCACCACCTCATCGACCCCTACCTCTTCATGAGCATGTCCTTTCGCTTCCTCCCCGGCACCATCCTCGACCTCCTCCGCGCCGCCGACTTCCGCACCCTGCTCTCCCCCTCGGCCTTCAAGGAGGCCTGGTTCGGCAACACCTGGGCCTTTGTCGGGCCCCAGGTCAAGGTCAACGCCGAGAAGCGCGTCATCCCCCTGCTCGAGGGCCGCGTGCACAACGGCGAGGTTGTGCAGGACGTCGTCAACCCGCCCATCGATGGCCTTGTCCTTGAGATTGGCGCGGGGAGCGGCATGTGGGCGGATGTTTTTGCCAAGGTTGGCGGGGGTGTTGTTGGTCATGATGAGCAGCTGAGGCATCGAAAGGGTCGGAATGGATTAACCCGTGTGTACGGCATTGAACCCAATCCTCAGTCAGCCGCAGCGTTGAGACGGCGTGTCAAAGAGGTCGGGCTCGAGGGCGTTTATGAGGTTGTCCCCGTGGGTATCGAGTCCATCAACGATCCCACAGCTTGGGACGGACGGATTGAACCTGGAACCGTCGACTGCATCGTCACCATCTTGTGCCTGTGCAGCATCCCTGAGCCTGAAAAGAACATCAAGCTGCTGTATGAGAGTCTCAAGAAGGGTGGTCGATGGTACGCCTATGAGCATGTCCGGGTTGAACAAGGGGGTTTCCTACTCCGCGCTTATCAATGTAAGTTGATAATTATTACCCTTGGAGAGAGTCAAATGCTGATATGAGTAGGGCTCACAAATCTCGTCTGGTCGCAAGTCATGGGTTCATGTCGTATGTGCCGAGCTACGGGCAAGACATTAAGAGAGGCTGGGCCGTGGGAGAAGATTGATCTGGCACCGCCAGTGGGTGAGCCAAGATTCGAGTTGCTTCCCCATGTTCTCGGAACATTGACCAAGTAGACGGTTGACGTATCCAAAGCGAATGGGAAGTAACGTCGGTATATAAAAGCGATGACCAACAGTGCATATATGAAAGAACAAGACATCATGAATTATTCTGGGTATCGATATCCAAACCCCAACGCCAATTAAAGCTCGTCATCATCGTCGTCATCTGAAAGAAAGATCGAGGTCGTCTTACTAGAGCCATCCATCTTGATCTTGGTTTCTTCCAAATCCTTGGTGTCCAGGGGTTCTGTCTTTAGACCCTCTGCCTTAACCACCTTCTCCTTGGTCTCGTCAGACTTGATGTCCTCAGCTTGAAGAACTGACTTCGTCTCCGAGTGTTCATCCTTCACCTCCTCCTTGACCCCTTCTTTGACGTCAATGTCAGCTTTAGTCTCCATCTTCACATCCTCTCCCTTGACATTAGTTTCGGCTTTTGTCTCCGTTTTCACATCCTCTTCCTTGACGAGACCCTCGCGGATCAGCTTGGCCTCTCTCCTCTTGTAAAACGTGTCCAAGCAGTTCCTCCTCGCTTCCTGAGTCCAACTTTCCACCACCAGAGCAAACTCGGTCGCATTCGCGAATCCAAACTCTCTTGCCATCTCGCAGAAATGTCGCAACATCACCTCATTCGGGGGGTTGTAGAGGCTGTGTAGACCGTCCCCGCAGTCTTCATCACTCTCTGCAAAGAGAGCATTCTGGCCATCGACATCGCCCTCGGCGTATGAAGTCATGGCAGCCCGGCGTGAGAGCTGTTCCTCCACTTTTGACGATCCAATAACTTCCGAGTTGTCATGAGTGTACTCGACACCCGCCGAAGTGAGGATGGCTTGGATAGCGTCACTTTTTGGCACCTTGGCCTTCTTGGACTCAAGCATTTTCTCCTGGTTCTCAGATGTGAGCAATACAGCCAGCTGGCTCATACCACCATCTTCAGCATCCGTCTCCTCGTTCTTGACCATACCAAGCATCTCCCCGTCCTTGGCCGCTTTTTCCATGTCCACATCCACGAGGTTCACGCCAGCCTTGGCCTCGGCAATGTTGGTCTTGTTCACGATATCTTGAAGCAACCCACTGTCGTTGTGATATGTAAAGATGTTGCCCAGTCCAAAGATTTCACCCTTCCTCTCGGTATCCTGCTGGACACCTTTGAAGTATCGACGCTCAGACGATGCGGTATAACCAATGTTGGCTTGCTGCTGCTTGTAAATTTGTCGTGCGTACACAATCTCTTCTAGTGTACCCAGCGAAATGAGTCGAAACACCTCAACATCACGAGTCTGGCCAATACGGTAGGCTCGGTCCTGAGCTTGAAGGTCGTAGGAAGGATTCCAGTGAGGATCGACAATCACAACCTTGTTCGCAGAAGTGATGTTGAGTCCTACGCCTCCGGCCTTGGTTGAGATGAGAAACACAAACTGCGTCGGATCAGAGTTGAATGTATCGACAACCTCCTGACGCTGTTCGTAGCTCAACGACCCATCCAGGTAGCTGACAGTGTAGCTCGTGTTGGTGAACAGGTGCTGCAAGATGCGAAGAAGTCGCACGCTGTGAGAAAAGACAAGGACCTTGTCTCCGTTGCTGTGCCAAAACTTGAGCAGCTTCTTCAGAACTTTCCACTTTCCACAAAACTCGGGGTTAACCAGATTCTTAATCCGGTCCCGATTATCGTAGAGGTACTTCCATGTATCTGGCATACAAGTCCGGAGGGTGTTTAGCTCTAAAGTGTGTTTGGTGTCCACGTCGGTCGTCTGTGGAACCAGCAGAGTAAGGTGGTTTGCCAACTTTTGCAGCACAATCATGCTGGGAAAGACAATGCTTTGCCAACGTGTGCCGTTGGGCAGAAAGCGGTTGCAGCACCATCCTTTCTTGCTCTTCCCGCAGCAGGGTTCTGAGAGTGTGCGAAGAATATCAATCTCTGCGCTATCCAAAAAGTTCTCGTATGCATCTCGCTGAATGTCTGTGAGGGGACAGAAAACGACTCGGTCTGTCTTCTTGGGTAGTTGATGCGCAATGAGCGTCTTCATTCTTCGTAAGAAATACCGCGGTAGAAGATTGTGTGCCAACTTGTTGGCCGTCTGCCTCGCAAGACTGAGCTGAGCCACGGTTGCATCGTGAGATTGGCCAACAGTCAGGGGTTTGGTGACGGCTTGCGTCCACTCGGCGATGGTTCCAAAATGGCCGGGATTCGTCCAGTCTAGTAATGTCCAAAGCTCTTCGTACCTGTTCTGGATGGCGGTGCCAGTAAGGCCAATGCGGCAAAGCGCATTAATCTCGTTGAGCGCTTTGGTGGTTTCTGAGTATCTGTCTTTCAGCCGGTGACACTCATCAGCAATCACGGCGTCCCATTGAACCATGTTGATGGAGCTCCTGCTGTTCTTGTAAGTGTCGTATGTGGTGATGACGATCTCGAGACGGCCAGCACGGGCAGCGCTAAGAACGTCTTCCTTGTGAATTCCGTGGAAGAGATCAATGTGCCACCAACCCCAACGGTTCAACTCGTTTTTCCAATTCATGATGAGGGATCCGGGACACACAACCAATATCCTGGGGTACCAGCGGTCATTGTACTGGCGTATCTGTCGCATTCGCTTGGCGTCGCGCTCATCACCAGTCTTGCCAAACGCAGCGGTCAAGAAAGCGGCCACCTGTACTGTCTTGCCGAGGCCCATGTCGTCGCCCAGAATGCCACCCTCCTGATACACGAACTTTCGGTGAAGGAAAGATACGCCGGCGATCTGATAGTCTCGGAGGTACTGTGCGATTGATGCCGGAATGAGGCCTGCCGACTGGGGCAACTCGATATCCTTGTAGGGTCGAGAGGGTTTGATTCCGCTCCTCTCCTCGAACTTGGGCCGTTCTTCCAACTCTCTCAATCTCCTAGTTTCTTCAAAGTGTATGCCCGTGTAATCCGGTGGCACCACGAGAGCAGCATCGTGATGGCGCTTCTTGTTGGCGTCAAACTGCCGTCTCCGCTCAATCAGATATTCGGGTAATCCTGCGAGCTCGAAGTCTTCCTCGGGGACGTAGTTGTCTCCATGCACATCATCACCTCTCTTCCTCCCTTTAGACTTTCGTTTGGCCCTTCGTTTCTTCGGCTTCACGGGCAAATCATCATCGTCAGTCCACTGGACCTTTTCCTCGATCTCGACGGGCTGTTTTCTTTTCTGGGACACCTTGGCGAGGGGAGATGCATTGTCCCCAGACTCGGAAGCTGTATCTCCATCGTCGAGAATTTCAATCACCTCTGCCTTGCCTGGGGGCATATTTGGATCATGAGATTGGTGCAGGAGCGTGATGAGTGCAGATTCACGCTCACGTATGGCGACGCGTTAGGCGCGTCGAGGCTTGAGCGAAAGCACGTGACCCGACTTACAAGTCTTTACACAACACATCAAAATCACAGCAGAGGCCTTTGCTCAGCTGCTTCATGCTAGAGTGTTCTGCAAGATTCCATTCTCAGTAAGCGCACTCTCAGCTTCATCCCTGACCTGCATCGTCCAAGACGCTCTCGTCAGATGACTCTTGCAGCATTGCAACACCCAGCTCAGAGCGAATGTCTAGTGTAAAACAGGGCTCCACTCCACTTTGCACGGACGCATGACAGCTGCTCAGCCACCCACCGAAGCACCCGAGTTGTCTTGTCCAATCCAATCCCGGTAGTTGGAACTTTGATGAGTGATGTCAGAATCTTTTCTCTTTTTGGTTGAAAAGTTATCAGCATGATGAAAACGGCAAAATCAAGTTCGGGGCAGCCTCCCCTGTGCGGGCTTGAAATCATGATCATCTTCGGATCGCGCAATCTTGTCATGACAGTGTCTGGTAGGCTGCTTCGTAAATATTGCACTTATTGTGGAATCGCCAATCAAAATACCATGCCAGAGTCCGTGTACTTGATCTGCCGGCACTTGCGCGACGTGTAACCCAGACCATTTAGCTTCACATTGATCAGACAGTAAAACAGAATATTGTCGAAGCGGGAAGATCAGTTGGATTGACGGGTATCGAATTAATAACTAAAAAGCCCAGCGCGTCGTTGCCTTCAGAGCCAATCCAACGTACGCCTCCATGTCGCAAACAAAGGAAAGGGAATAAGAGTTGCAAAGCACCCATGTCTGTCGTGAAATCGGCACCCAAACGCCCAGGCGTGGGTCACCGGCGTAAGGTATCAAGGCGAAGAGAAAAGAATGCACCTCATCACGGCGCTCTCGGCGACAGCATGCGCCCAGCTGTGCCCGGCATCCTCGGCAGCCATTGGTGTCTTGGCCGTCAGACAATGCGTGTCCCGTGGTCCATGGCTAGCTGCCGTGTTTGGCTGGTCGTTGACGGTTCGAGAGCGGGGCAGGCCAGCGCTCCCTAGAGCTCATCGAGCTGAGCTGGCCGGGGAGTGCTACGGCCCCAAGAAGCGAGGTGTGAGGCGGCCTTAATACTTCAGGATGATGTACAGGGCGTGGATGATACCGGGAATGTAACCTGCAAGGTGGGGTTAGAAGACTGTACGCATCGGGGATAGGAATGTCAGGGACAGCGAGATGCTTCGACTTCGGAGGAGCCGGAGATGAGAGTGAGAGAAAGAGAGTCTTACCCAGAATGGTCAACAGGATGTTGATGAGGAAATCGGCGCCGCAGCCACGCTCGAGGAAGACACCCACGGGAGGGAGGATGATGGCAAGGAGGATCTTGCAGATGTCGCTGTTGTGAAGTCAGTATATGTCTTGACCTTCTGTTGCTTCATCGTCTCGGAGGAGCTTGAGAATCCGGTGCAAGACACCACATCGACAATTACATTGTCGCGACATGCAATGAATTGCGGAATACTCGGAATGACGTCGTCGCGAGAGTTAGAGTGGGAGCGAGGGCTAGCTTACCTAGCAGTGAAAGGCATGATGTCGGTGTTGGAGAGGAGTTGTTACTCGAGGAAAAGATGTGCTTGATAGCGGTCGAGAGTGTTGTATCGAATTCTTTACGCAAAGACGATGAGGTCGTGAGGGCAGAGTATGAGTTGTAAGAGGGCGGGCTGTAGGAAGGGGGGGAACAAATTGTCTTTTATATCAGTGATCCGGAGCTTCCATGCACCTCACACCCCATTCACTGCCCTTTGTCCATCTTGGCTCCTCGTTCCAACTTTCCCCGTTTCCTTGACGAACCACGCAACCAAGCAGAGCCCGCCATCCCGCAGCACCGACAACCCCGTGGTCCCCGTCAGCCCAGCCCTGCGACACCTTCGAGTTCTGGGCACTGCGTCATCGATTCGCTGGCCAGGAAGGGGGGGTGGGCAAGCCACAGGGAAGCACGGCCAAGCGAGCTCTGCCCTGCTTTTTTTCTGCTGGCCAAGCACAATGCGCGCCAGGACGAAGGTGGTCCATCTTGGTAAGAAGCTTGGAGAGGTTTGGGTAGTCGGCAGTCCCATGTCCTAGGAGGGCTACGTCATGAATACGCCGCAGGCCAATCGTGCCAGGGCCGCTGTGGGGCGACGCCACGATGGTTTACTGCGTACGCGGATTCACCTAGATACGGGCGCTACCGTGACGCAGCTGAGCCACATATGGCGCAGCAACGACGACAACAAAGCATCACTCCATGGAATCACGATCCCTTGTGGCGAGCAAATAGCCATTCATGATTTGATGCATTTGTTGTCCGTGTGGCTTGGCAGCTTTTGATTTCCTTTGTCTGCGCCGCCTCGTAGTTGGGACAAATCTCGATGCCCAGACCTTTAGACCTTCCAGAAGCCAATGCCCAAGTGGGACAGGCTGCGTCAATCGTGTGGCTGGTGTCCCGCGGCAAAGAAGCTTTCCTCCATCCAAGGGTGCCTGGCAAACAAGATTCCCTGACGCTCACTGTCATAATTGGGGCAAGGCTAGAGCGGCTTGGGCGGCCCTCTTGAGGTGCCGGTTGCCGGGAACAGCCCGGAACGGAATGATCATATGGACCTCGGGCCTTGCCAAGATGCAGAACCGCCATGGACAAGTTCATTTGGCCAGACCTCTGCAATCAGGATCATTTTGCCATCCATGGCATGGATGTTTTCTCGCTTCGCGCGTGGCTGAGCAAACAATTCACCGCTCTTGGCCCTTTTATCGCTTCATTTTTCGAATCAGCAGAACGCGTCAGTGCCAAGCTTCATGGCAAGCAGAAAACTACGGCCTCTCGGCACTGGAGTGGAGGGCCAAGATATTAATAATATGTCGGCCGCTCCATCTGGTATGGTTGCAGACCATGATTTCTCTTTGCCGACGGAACCATGTGTCTGGGGAAATGATCGCTGTTTGCGAAAACGCTGTCGTAAACGTAGGACAAGATGAATTCAACTCCGTGTTCATCTCGGCGATGATATCGTATTATATTGTATTGTATTAACATTCCGCTGCTCTCGTCTATCTTACTAGACCTATAGAACCTCCATGGTTATGGTCATAAAGGAAAACCCTCAGGGGAAGAAAACTCTGTGCTACTCTTTCACGCTGCTTGCGCGCGGCGCGCGCGCTCCCCCGGCCGTGTGGCCCCGTCCGTGCCAATCGCAAACCGGTTCAAGGGGATAAGACTCGGCTGGGGTTGCTGCAACTGTCAGTGGTTAGTGTTAAATATACACATCCCCCTTTGGCTATGCCTTTATCCTCCTTTCCGCCCAGCTTATCTGGGTCTCGCCCCGTGCTAAGGGAGCATGGAGCTCGTGAGGCTCGTGTGGCCTCCTCCTCGTGATGCTTCCTTTGTTGTTGTTCTTTGTTATCCGCCGCACCACTGGCTGCTCGGCAATGATATCAATAATTATTTGCACTTCCGAAACTGGGGTTATAAACTAACCATGTCAGCTCAGGGTTTTCGTTTACGGCTCGCCCAATGGCGATCCATGAGGTGAAATCACCAAGCCAGTCTGGACTCTATACCCCAGGAATAAAGATAACGAAGAATAGCTTAAACAAGACAGCAATAACCATACGACCTTCTTTGCTCGGAACACTCGGTACTTCGTAAAACTCTCGTTTTTTTCGGAGTAGTACGAGATGCCCGCATTAATCTCCCTCCCTTGCCGGCACAATCCCTGGGAAAGTCTGGCTGGCTTTCACGGCCTACCTAGGTAGAGGAAAGCCCAAAACTCGGCAAGTAACAATGAAGGTTCTATGTAAGATATCATCTTTCCTTGAGACTACCACCTTGAGATTAAAACTGTTAACTCCCAGCAGGTAGAGAGTAGAAGTGTGTTATGCAACATTGAAGAAGATTATATACAAGCTGCCTAATAGCTCCCGTCCTTCATGCGCCCCATGTCGCCTAATCCAGTCCTCAACCTTAAAAAAAGATCGACCTTGGTCCTGCTTTGGCGAACTGGTGGATCAAATAAACAATTATTAGGCTATCCCATAAGTCGGCAAAAACCTCCGGCGGGGTCACGACCGGGGGGTTGATCCAATCACAATGCATCAAATTGAAGGTACATCTATTCCCTAGTAAATTGGGTCATGATAGAAGTCCCAACAATCCTGCCGGTTACAAATCGCAACATTGCACAACTTGCAGCCATACACAGTCTGCCCACCCCTTTTTCTCTTGTTGCTACTAACCTCCGTCAGAGGCCTCCTTTTCTTGACCCTTGGCCTAACCCTTCCAATTTGATGGCCTTGGCAAGCGAGGCAGTCTGATTTTACCTTCCGGTTGATGTGATTGACCTGACGGTTGCCGTGTTCAAGGCGTTTTTGGGCATCTTCTTGGTCAAACTCGTCACCGGTCCGGTAATGCTTCTTTGCGTGGCTATCGTGATGATAGGTGTTGAACAAGGCGTTGTAAATACACTCTCGCCACTGCGTTTGATTCGTATACCGCGGCCAATTTAGCTGGGGGCTATGAAGCTGCAATAGATAGGTATTAACGAGGATGACATCAAGAAGGAAGGTCCAAGCAAGAGCCTGCCAAGGACCCCGGCGAAGGCGATGATCATAGCTTGTATATGACCTCAATTGGTCACCTCGGTCAACATGGTTCATCTCATCGTTGTAAATAGCGGCGACTGTCGGGA
>SSHR01002554.1:0-10455 GCA_006518225.1 Fusarium neocosmosporiellum
TAATAGCTGAGGTAGCTACTATGTTGCCGGATGATTGGGATTGCCAGGGCGGGCAAGGGGACTCTGGGAGTCCCAACACGCTATAAGGCCTCTGAGTCCTCAAGGGAATTTCTCCCACACTACACGCTCGCTGAGGGATGCAGGACCGGGAATTTTTCACGGCTCATGCATCCTCGCTTTTATAAAACCAACTGCATGAGCGCCCCGAACACTAGGAATCCCGCGGGTAGAGTAAAAAGGTGCTGCTAGCGTGGGCCAGTCGTTCCAGCACTTATCGGTAAAGTTATGAAGGAGTCCAACTAGAATGAATAGCAACGTCGAAATCCCTGTCAGTTCCGGCGGCACATGAGCGGACGGTGGGGGGTGCATTGGTGATCATTTTAGAGTCAGCGATCTCAGAAATTAAACACCGACACCTAAGGCCCACGCAGGGATTACTTGTGGAGGTTGAGACTCACCCGGTCTCCAGCTTCTAGCGTACCGGGGCTTTGGGTGTTTTGGAATATCGTAATTAGCAATGAGATCCTGGCATGGGGCCGAATTCCATACATTTAGAATCGCATTTACCTCAGCTAAATGCTCACTTGGTAAGCACTCAGAGCAGTGTAAAGGAGAATATTAGCTTGCACATAACCGCAACTTCCTAACGGGGCCTTGCTCCTAAGCCCATCCGTTGTAGCTTCTCTCAGAGCTTTAGAACCACAGGCTACTCTCAGCTGACCACAGAGGCTGAAGTATAAGAGCTTAGAGCTGGACCCTAAGCGCCTAGTCTCTCATGAGGCTCTGGCCATCTCATCCCTCGTTGGTTTCATCCCCGTAGGTGCAAGCGTTGCACGCTGACCATCCCAAACAGCCGCGTAAGCCATCTGCCCACCTATCATGACTAGGAGTCTTTCATCACCCTCCGCGCTGGGTTTCACTCGTCTCATGTCCCGCGCAGTACAGACATCAATAATGACAATAAAAATGGCGCTGACACTGTTAGAGGTTACGTTAGTCTCCGTAGTCAAGAGTCATCACAGATGTATGTGTTTCAGCGGAAACCACCGAATGAAAGCGACCTACATTCCGGTAGCTCCGAAAGCCACGAGAACCTTGTGAAGGTTAAAGACAAGAACCACTCTAGGTGAACCAAAGTTTTGGGTTGTGCATGGGATTACAATAAACGGGCCTATAGCAAACAGGAAGAGGCCATAGCCAGCAATCCAGAGAACTCCAAGGATTCCGTTTACAATTGCGCTAGCCGTAGGCATTGGTAATCGGAATCGAACCAATATTGCGATTGCAGTGTTAGCAAGAATAGTCAGCAGTGCAGCTCCCTATAGCTACACAGATGTCAATGATTCAATCATTTCAAGGGGGTTCATCTAGCACGACTTACAAAGAAGATCATCCAGGGAGTAGACCTGCAATCTTTATTCAAGTCGGAAAGAATCTGAAGAATAATCACAGCCACGATACTTGCAGAGATGGGTTGCATGACCTTTGCGAGGAACACCAGAAGTAGAAAGCGCAGGGAAGCCCCGCGAGGGCTTGGTCGTGGTGACATGCTGAAAGTATCATTCGACGGTTTTTCAAAGATTTTTTTTGGGTCAAGTTTATGGGAAAAGAGGTCGCAGAGAGGAACATATAGCTGACGAGGCTGGCTTGAAATTCAGTCCCGGTTGATCAGCAGCGGCTTGTTCCGTCTTCAGTGTATAACGGTTACAAGTTGCCAGTGGTTTAGGGACAGTTACAATCTCAGGGTTCGGACTGTCACTTGCAGAGGAACAAGGAATCTCTGTAAGTGGCAAGCATTCTAACAAGGGCTTAGAACTGAAACTCGGGTTTCACTCAAGCGGCACAGCATAAATGTGCCCCGTTCGCCTACAGCTTGGCTGCCTCCTACCGCCCCAGAGCATCAGCTACTCTGACACCAGTGCTTGAAAGGTGGTGGGTTGGCTTGACTGGACCGCGAGCACCTTTGAAGCTGGGGACTGAAAGTTATCAGCTCATTAGCTGTTACTCGTCGATGCCGGGCCTAGGATTTGTCCTAGATGGACGGAAATTTAGGTTCTCAGAAACAAGAGCTACGGAGCCTCCTATCTTGCCAAGAACGGCTGAATATATCGAAACCCTTCAGGGATGGTTCACTGAAAAGTTGGCCGGGAGTCGCGGTTGATTCTCTTCCACTCCAGGTATCCCCGCGGCAAAATTGGAAGCGAGGAGGACTTTTATATGTAGGAGGCTGACCGATTGTGCCCGCGCCTTGTTAACATTGCATTGGTCAAGTCGAGCGAGGCCCCGTCGATCTATTTCATCGTGTCACGCAGGCTAAAGCTTTCTAAAACCGGCCAAATACCCATTTGGACCTCCTCATTCAACTTACTCTATAACCTACATAGCCGCAACCGAGTGATTTCGAAAACAGGTCTCGAGAAACACTTCTGTCAATATCCGGTATGGAGGTGGATGGTTACGCCTACGTCAGTTGAGTATATTGTGCATGATGCACTGACTAGAGAGCAGTCGAACTGGAACTGTTCGTGGCGTTGCAATCAATTACTATAAAAAGATCTCTCCTAGAAGGAGAGAGAAGGCAATTGCAAATGTGCGTAGCTCTTGTAGCGTTCCTGGAGCTCAAGATGTCAAGAGCAACTAAATTTCTAATATCCGGTTTTATAAGTATTCACGAAATGCACTATAGCCTCCTTCGCATAGGTAGAGCAATGATTAACAGCCTAGCATATATGTTTTATTACGCCTGGGAGAACTAATCTCATAGGGCCGCTAGATATACTAAGCTATTTATAAAAGATTTTTTATTATATTTTATTTAATTTATTATATATATTTATACTTTACCTCTTACCCTTATATATTAAAATAAAAAATATTTTAATATATATAAAAAGCGAGCTAGTTAGATAAGTAGGCTAGTTACTTATATTTTATAGCTAAAAGTAGTAAATCTTAAATTTCTAAAACTCCTCTATCTAAAGGAACTATCGACTTAATCAATCACTACCAGCTCCGCCGCACACCGTCCATTAGACCCCTTGGCCACAACCACAACCATGAACTGATCCTTGGGAACAGTCCTCGGCGTGGGGAACCGCTCCGCTCTCTTCGGTCTCTTAAGCTGGTCCTTGAAAGTCCAGGTGTTGCCCTCGAAAGTGATGGCATCGGAGGGTTGGCCGTTGGCAAAGGCCGTTACGGATGACACATTAACGTTGGGGTTGTTTGTCTCGATGGTACCGTCGATTTCTACAGCACGGATCTGGTTGGACTTGTCTTCGTCTTTTTGGGCGATTGTCGAGGTAATTTTCAAGACGGGCACGACATCTTTAAATGCTTCCTGAATGGAGAGGGAAAGAGAAATCTCGTCTGAAGCTAGAGGGGGCGCCAACGGGGGCGTGACTCTTCTACGAGACCCAGTCTCGTACGCAAAAGCATATCGCAGAAGATCTTGGTCCTGCCACGCCTTGGAACAAAAGGTGACGCCGACGGGCATCCCCTTGTCTGCCATCTTGCCCATTGGTACAGTGATGCAAGGAATACCAAGGTGCTTAAATGCTCGTCCTCCGTTGGAGTACAAAACACCAGGGCGAAGAGCATCCGTCATGGACTCGAATATCTCGTCTGCGTCTGCATATGCTACGTCGCCGTTTGTTGGGAAAGCCACGAGGTCATAGCCGTTGGTGTCCATCCACTGCTCATATAGTGTCTTTCGCATCGTATCGAGGGCCTTGGCAGCTTGCTCGCACTCGGGGAAAGTGTACAATGTTCCGTTTCGTTCGCGGACCGCTTCGATCATGTCGACGTATCGTACTTGATTCTGGGACTCGGTATGCTTTGTCGGATCATCCATCGGCGCAACGAGGGGATGGATCTTGTCAGGGTCTGCGGAAGGTAGGTTTGGGATCTTGGCATCGTTGTTTTCTCGGAGAAAGTCGTCCCAGGCTGTGGCGATCATCTGGCATCTTTCAATGCCCGCCCACTCCTTGGACATGCCGGGCACGTTGGAGCTCTGACCCGGAAAGTCCTTTTTTGTGTATTGCTCGAGGATGGGGAAGTCTGTTTCGATGAGAGTGGCTCCGAGGGCCTCGAGGTTGGCGCATGTAATCTTCCAGAGGTTCATAACTGAATCGGAACAGAAAGATGTTGATCCGTAGCCTTCGATGCCGAGGAAGCATTTTGGAACAGCGATTCTCTTTCCTCGGAGGGAGGTTACGTCTTCGAGGGTATGATAATCTGTTGGACGTACTTCTGAGGGCTTTGGGACATGAACATATGTCTGGTTCCGCCAGAAATCGACGCCATTCGCTGCATCGACATCGTCGGCTACAGCAACGTTGAGAACGTCAAAGAGATCTCTCATGGATCGTGTATGAGGCACAATCACATCGCAGGTGGGATAAAGAGGCCACTGTCCCCTGTTGGGAAGCACACCCCAGCTGGGAGAGTAGCCAACCAGAGAGTTGTTGGACGCAGGGGCTCGGCCTGATGAGACGGTCTCTCCGGCGAGCCCAAACGCGGCGAAACTCGCTGTTGTTGATGCTCCGCACCCGTTGGATGATCCAGATGCGAATGCGGTGGCGGAGTAGATGAGGTTGTAGGGACTTTCTGCTCTTCCGTAGACGCCGCGTTGAGAGCCGCCATCGGCCATGGGTGGCATGTTGGTCTTGCCAATGAGGACAGCTCCAGCCTCGCGGAGGGACTTGACAATAGCAGCATCCTCAGAGGAAACAAGGTCCGCAAAAGCAGGAGAACCAGCAGCCACGGTCATACCCTTGACCTTGAAGCTATCCTTGACGGTGTAGGGAATGCCCTCAAGAGGACGGGGAGGATGAGAGGCGCGGTAGTTGTCCGACTCTTGGGCTTCTTGGAAGACGTTGCGGTTGAGGACGCAGATGGAGTTGAAGGAGGGGCCGCGGCAGTCATAGTAGCCGATTCTGTGGAGGTAGAGGGAGACGAGTTCGACGCTGGTGATGGCTCCTGAGTCGAGGGCCCTTCTCAGGTCGGCGATGTTGGCGTCTACCAGGTTGATGCGGGATATAGCCATGGCTTGGTTTGAAGAATGTGTAGAATTATGGGTGAGAATCAGTGAGGATATAGCCAGTGACTTTGTGTCTGAGAGTGCTGATCGAGTTGTCGATGGTTGTCGAGAGTATTTATCCATGACCAGAGGCACTCGCCCCCATCTTGGCCGGCGGCGCGGCGGCCAGACTCAACGTGGGAATTCCCAAGTTTCTATAGATAAATTATACGTAAAAGAGACTGAAATTTTGGGGGATCGTGTCATGCCTGATTGCTGTAACGATAGGATATAGGCAGTTGTGTGGTATCAGCTAGGGGAGGTTGTCGATATTGCGGAGTACAGGGATGGAAAGTCGAGGCGGGGTTTGGGGTGGAAGGTCGAAGCGCTACCCTATACACATGATACTGCAAAACGAGGCAATCGCGTATTTGGCTGCCAGCAGTAGACGAACTGAGATGTAACGAATATTTTGTTGATCTATTTGCTCTTGATGAAGAGTTTCTTTAAAGTTGCAGCCCAAGATATAATTGATCGTTCTTGACGTATTCGACTGGTGTGATGGGAGCTCCGATGTGGCTGGGCTGTATGTATCAAGTCTGATTATGGCCAGAAAAAGATGCCGGAGAAAAGGACATTCGCTGAAGCTATACAAAAGAAAACGTGCTATGGTTGACTGTTACCCTGAAACTCCATGCTGTTCCTCGCCCACGCCTTGCAAACCCTGGCTCAAAGCGTATAACCCATGCTGTTCCTGCCCTCATCATCCCTGGAAATACTCAGCAATCTCCTCGAGCAAATCAAAAACCTTGTATCGAAGCCGATGCTCCCCCTCTACCGCGATCCAGCATGTAAACACAATCGTCTCTTCTGTGAGGTTGCCCGAATGGGGACCCTTTGGGTTCAGCTTTGCCGTCTCCTTCTTCTTGTCTGAGACCTCGCCATTTATTGCAGCTTCGTATTTGGGTGGAAGTTGGAGATCTTCTGCGTTGCACTCTGGTAATGAGTAGATGCGGAGTGCTCCAAGCAACGCCTTCTTCTTGTTTGGTGGCAGTCCAGTCTTTTCGGACCGTCTGAATGTGGCCCAGCGGCCCTTTTCAAGTGTAGCAATGAGGGTTCCGTCAGAGCTGACAAGCTGGGAGATGCGTCAACGTTGACCCTTGTGGTGGTTTGGAAGACATACCTTGAAGTCATGGCTGATGCCCTTCCAGTTCTTGGTTCTTCCAGTCCTGAACCTCCTCGTCCCAGTCCATCTGTATTCCTGCCCACCCAGCTCCCACTTGAGAGTCCTCTTCAGAAACCCACTCCTCTTCATCTCAACTGGAAAAACAAGACCCTCAACCTCTTGCTGCTCCTCAAGCTCCTTCTTCGGCGGCGTAGGTCCCATGCAGAACCACTTTCTAAACTTTTGCCCGATCCTGTACTCCCTCTGCTCTTTTTTTCTCCTCTTATTCTCCATGATCTCGTGCACGCCGTCGCCGACCTGCAGACGGAACGAATTCCACATGCTTGTGCGGCGCGCACGGGCTACGACTTTGCTGGTGGGCGTGTACTTTGGGTTGTCGCCTTTGTACAAGATGGGGCGCCATGTGTCGTGGTGTTTTTGCGGGACGGGGTTGACGATGAAGTATTCTGCTGCGTCGGCGCTTGATGTTGCAAAGAGATGTTTCTTGCCGAGCGCGGCCCTGCGATACAGCTGTAGCGTCTTGATAGGCTGCTGCGCATCGTTGAGGACGTGTGTTTCTGTATCGGCTTTGTCTGTATTGGCCATGGTCGCTGATTTGATGTTGTATAATTAAAGTTGGTGCCAAGGCATGCTTGGCCGATGAGGATCTTAAATATTCAGATGCGATTGTCCTCCCGAGGAATGCGAAATACGAGCAAAATACGGAGGCTCAGCTCCCTGTTGGAGTCTTACCCAATTGGGGACCGCAGGCAGCGCAGGTGCTGCGGCTGAGGAGGACGGGAAATTAAATTGCGCTGCGAGGCGTTCTATGGCGGTAATTTAGTGTGGCTGACCTTGTGAAAGAGTCGATTCTAGAACTTGAGATAGAATCAATTGGGTTGATTTGTGTTGCTGGCTTTGCTGGATTTGGAAGCTGCTTCGATAAGGCTGGTTTTAGGCGAATTCATGCTCCGAGTATTAGTTTCGCCTTGTGGCGGTATAGATCATCAGTTTGTCGGATATGATTTATTGAAATGCAGTAACTTTTGTACTCTATTTGGTCTTGTAGATCCGTGACAAGTATGCAAGAAGATGACTCCCAGAATCGAAATCTGGTTGCAAGCGTCCGCATGATCGCATCTCCCGGGTTAGGGGGACTTTCCATGTGACGACCTGAGAACCGTGCTCTTGCCGCCAACGGTAGCCTATAGAGATATCAGAGGTCATGGGTTTCTGCAATGCCGCTATTGTGTTGAAAGTTATCCCATGTTGTTTTGGGTTTATGTGAGAGAAGAGAGGTGGCTGGATAAACGAAATAGAGCCTCACTTTATATTCCATGTTGCTAATAAACTCCGAACCTGTTTGCGTTAATAGAATGCAATGGCATTCAAAAAAATGTGGGGGCTCTCTGATAATTGACGGTAGGTATAGGCATCGTATTACTCTTTTGCTGAATCTGAGATATCTTCGACCCCAAAGTCAGCTTTCTATGTCCATCATGCCAGCAATCCTAACACCTGCCTTCAAGGAACAAGCTTGACGCCTTTGAAGCGTGTTCATGTGTTTGAAGATATGCACTTGATGCTATTATTGATACCTCCCAGATTGGGAAGTGTCTGTGGCTGCCCTCAGCTACGTCACTCTATCAAGCCAACGGTCGATTTAAGCTTACCTCCTAAGTAACCTACCAATGACCGACGATGACAGTTCAATAAGCGCCCCCAAGAGCGGTAAGAAATGATATCCCTAACTTCTGCTCGGGACTATGGAAAGAATGCCGGGCCACAACTGGAACTGCATCGACCAAAGAATCTTCCAGGATCCTTCATTGATTTGTTCTGATATCAGGCTGAATCTCCATGATGGGCACAGATTCAAAATTGCACAGGAAAAATCGAACGAAAAACAGACTTGAATGACAGAGAAGTACCAACAAACCAAGTACGGCATAACTCATTGCTTCCAAATACTCAGACTAAGCCTTGACAACATCGAACCCCTTCATAGAATCCAAAGCCTCCCGAATCTCAACCTTGTAAGCCGGGATACCTCCAGAGTAACAAACCGGCTCGTACACCTTGTCAGGAATGGAACCACCCATGTACGTGCTCCTGGTGGTCGGGAACAAGGTCCTGTTGTTGAGTTCGAGTACGTGCTCCTTCCACTTGTCGGCCGCCTCCTTCTTGGGGTTGATGTACTTGATGCCGTTGCTCTCCATCTTTGCGATGCAGTCGGCGATCCAGCGGCCTTGGACTTCCACGGTGGAGGGTCCATTGGAGAGGAGGGTTGGGCCGTGGACGCCGTAGATGTGGAACATGTTGGGGTAGCCGCTGGTTGTGACGCCGAGGTAGGTCTTGGCGCCCTTTACCCATTCTTCTTGGAGTTTGGTGCCGTGGGTGCTCTTGAGGCCGAGTTGGGTCATGACTGTGATGCGTTAGCTTGGCTCGAGTGATGGGTGGTGGCTTGTGTGACAAACCTCCAGTGACAACATCCTATATCCTGTTAGCAGTTGTTGAGCATATAGAGGCTGGGTGGACTTACAAATCCTGTAGCAACAGCAATCACATCAAACTCGTGGTGAGTACCATCAGCAAGAGTGATGCCAGTCTCGGTAAACTCCTTGATGGCATTGTTCTTGATATCCACAACATCCACATTGGGTCGGTTGAACTGCTCGTAGTAGTTGTACTCGAGACAAGGACGCTTGATGCCAAAGTAATGAGGCATCTCGACGGGAGCCAGGAGATCCCTCTTTCTGGGGTCGCCGATGCGGGCGCGCGTCTTCTTGAGCCAGAAGTTGTACGACTCCTTGTTGGCCTCCGGGTTGAAGAGATTGTCCTTGTACAGGGCTACCCAGTAGCGGAAGCCACCGTCGGCCCAGACTTTTTCGTAAAAGGCGTCTCGCTCCTCGGGGGTGTCGTCGAATGTGTTCTTCTCGTACCAGTCGTAGTGGAAGCCGGCGAAGTTGGTCTCGCGGAACTTGAACAGCTCGGGGTACCACTTCTTCTCGCGCTCTTGTTCTTCGACGGTGAGCTTCCTTCGACGCATGGGGACCGCCAGGTTGGGGGTTCGCTGGAATACCTTGACTTCACCGGCGACAGGACCCCAGGCTTGGGTTATCTGCACGCCAGAGGCTCCGGTGCCGATGATGGCGCAGCGCTTGTTCTTGACGTCGACTTCATAGTCGGGCCAGAAGGACGAGTGATGAATGACGCCCTTGAACTTGTCCATGCCGGGCCAGTCGGGGACGTAGCGCTTGGCAGCGAAGCCTGTTCCCAGGATGAGGTACTTTGCCTTTGCGGTGCGGCCATCTTCGGTCTTGACGCTCCAGCGACCGGTGTCTGTGTCGAACTCTGCGCCGACGACGACGGTGTTGAAGGAGCAGTCCTTCTTGATGTCGAGGACCTTGTCGACGTGGTCAAAGTATGCGCGGAGTTCATCGTAGGTGGGGTAGTTGCTTGACCAGTTCCAGGTCTTCCAAGTCTCTGGGAAGCTAAACTGGTACTCTGGGACTTCAGAATCCACACCTGCTCCGGGATAGCAGTTCCAACGCCTGACAAGTTTGGTTAGTGGAGATGTACTCGGATATGAGGGGGCGAGTATGCAGGTGGGGAATCACAAGGTCACTCGCCCCATAGGACGTGTATGTAAGGATCCTGTTTTTGCTTGACCGGCGTGGGTACTTACCAAGTGCCTCCGAGGTCGTTGCCGGCCTCAAAGATGACGGCCTTGTGTCCACGGTCACGAAGAGTCTTGAGCATGAAGATGCCAGCTGTCGGTGTCAGCATTTCTGTACAGTATCGTGATGCAAGAGGCGACTTACCAAACCCAGCTCCTACAATGAGAGCGTCAACTTCGATATCCTTGCCATGCTGGGTAGTCGAGTAGGCAGTCAACTTGGTGTTGAACTCGTTGGATCTATGAGGAACGTTCTCGCCCATTTTGGAGACTGCGATGTAGAGGGGGTAAAAAAGGAGTAGAAAGATGCTGGAAATTGGTATTGTATTGTTGGAATGAGTTGAGAGTGGTGATACGGCTTTCAAAGAGGATCAATACGTCCTATTTAACATGTTTTGCTCCACGACTCGCAATACTGCATCAAACGCAGAACACCAAACCTTGTCCCCCGTCTGTACGCACAGAGAATTGCGGACATGTCCTGCAACAGATCGGGCTCCCGTCCGCCGCGTCTTGGTCACATTCGTGAGGATGCATTACGTCCTGCTGCAACGCAGTGCAACACTGTAACTCCAGATTCAGCCCCTATCTAAC
>SSHR01002555.1:0-11619 GCA_006518225.1 Fusarium neocosmosporiellum
CTGCGTCCAAGAGATGCCGTCCCTATCTCAGATCTTCGGCATGAACGCCTCACAGAGGCTGATGCCCGTGAGCTCCTCTCGACATTCCATGTCATCCGCTTAGAGAGGGCCCGCAACCCCAACGATGTTGACGCCGAGGGGTATCCCCTTAAGCCTTCATGGGACAGGGTTCATCAGTTTGTTCAGACAAACTACCCCCAAGAAGAGGCCAGGCGCAGGGTTGCTCAGCTCATGAAGGAGTCAAAACCAGTCTATGAAAAGAAGAGAGCCAAGGACGTCATGATCCAGCGCCAAATCGAGCTTGTTCTAGAAGACTTTGCCAGACGGGAACTTGATCCTCGGTACCGGTTCAGCCTGGCCCAGTTCGAGTCCCAATATCGAAGACTAGATGGCCGTTCCGTCGAATCGGCTGGTAGACGGAGGAGCCACAGGCATCACCACAGCCAAAAGTCCAGAAAGCACTCCAGCAGAAGCAGATCCCCTCGGAAGGAGAGACAGGCCATCATCATCTACCTCAAGCGGACTCCCGCTAAGGGGGAGAACGGCTTGAGGATGCTTCAGGAGGAGAACCAGCGGAAGACGAGGCGTGAGATGCCACCTGCGCCAACAGTCCATATCCACCAAGCCGCAACGGGCTATCCTCCTGTTGCTCCCCATCCAGCACCGATCTATTCTACTCCTACTTCTCATCCATCTTCACCACAAGCTCGATCTCCTCCTGCTCCTCATCACTCATCACCACCAACTCGTTCTGCCCCTGCTCCCCATCACCCACCGCCAAATCATGCGGTCCCTACAGCTCCAGTCAACCCTGGAGCACCACCCATGAACCCAAATATGAGAGGCCAGCCTCAGCCGACAATGCCAGGCAAACCTGGTATGCGGGAAGGGCTTAGCCGTCCACCGTCAAGAGCCCAGCCAAAGCAACCTCAGCCGGACTTTGACGAAGAGTCTGGTGACGAGTCTGTTGAGGAGTCTGACGAAGAGGATACCATGCCAGCAAAGCAGTTTAATCCGCCGCATCCAAAGAACCCCGGCAACATGGCACCAAGAACAGCACCAGCACCACCTCGACCTGGCGCTGTTCCCGCCAGGCCAGATGGTGCTGCTGTTCCTCCACCAAGGCCTGTTCCAGGAAATTTCCCAGTCAATCCAAATGCTGCCCCAGGACCCCGAGGTCCTCCTGCTAACCTGCCGGCTAACCCAAATGTCGCCCCGGCACCTCGAGGACCTCCAAACATGCCAGCCAACCCAAACGCTGCCCCAGGGCCCCGAGGTCCTCCCAACACACCGGCCAATCCGAATGCTGCTGCTGCACCTCGAGGACCTCTGCCAGCTGGTCCCAGACCTGCTCCAGTGCCAAACCCTCAAGCTGCTGTTCCTCCGCCCAACGCCTCAGGACGAGCAGCACCACCAGCACAGGCACCAGGAGTTAACCCGGGGAGGATGGCAAATCCTCAAACCCGGCCATCATTTGACCCTCACGCAGCTCCCCAGAAGCCGGGTGTCGGCCCACCAGAAATGCGTCTGCAGCCCAATGGCCAGGTGAAGCTTCAGAAGCCGCCTGTCGGGGCTCAGGTAATCGCCCCTGATTCCCCGGCAACTGCGGATGACCATATTATTGTCACCACCACCATCGGTGGCAAAAGCCGCAAGCCCAAGAGGTACGATGACTCGGATCGGAGCTCCCGGGGCTCTATGGTATCAGACAACTGTTTCTCAGCGGATGAGAGCGAGGGCACAGGACCCTCGTCCGTCAGCTCCGATTCAGGTTTACGGCGACGTAGCCAAGACCAGAGCTCGACTCGGGCCCGCAAGGATCGACATGAAGATGTTAGAGATTCTCGTCGCAGCAAGCGAGAGTCAGATGAAGAACGTTCTTCTCGACATGTCTCTCGGCCACGTGCCCGTTTCAACTCGCCTTCACGTCGCGGAGAGTCCTCGCACCGCCGCAGGGAATCACCGCAGCGCCGTGGAGAATCGTCATACCATCGCGGGGAGTCACCACGCCGCCGCGGAGAGCCCTCTCACCGACGCAGGGAGTCACCTCATCGACGTAGAGAGTCTCCTCACCGGCGAAGAGAGGAAAGCAGGTCGCCGAGACGCGACTACTCTAGGGAAGACGAGGAATGGACTCCACGGAGAAGAGAGAGCATGCTGTCTCCCCGAGTTGTCCAGCGAAATCTCGCGCCTCGTCTTGTCTCTGTCCCCGAGGCAAAAAGAGAGATCTACGCGGACCATGAGAATTCCCGTATGGAGAACCGCCTGGAAAGGGCACGACGAGAGGATGACTTCCGTGAGCGAGAGATCCGCAGGGACAACGNNCGATTTTCTAGGAGATGATTACTCGCATGGCAGCCGGGATTCCCGCTGGCGAGAGGGCGATGCCAGAGAGTACATGCGACGAAGCGCCGACTTTGATCGACTCCGACCTCTTCGTGACAGGGAATTTTTTAGGAGGGATTGACAAGGAAACAAAATGAGATTGGCGATGCTGATTTTCGAGGAGATTCTATCATGGCAACTGTCATGGAACAAATCATGCTTTCTCTTTCTTTTCTTCTTTTGTCAGATGCAGAGTGGAAGCGAGCCTTTGGATGATTACAATGTGGAGTTTGGGTCTGATTTCAATGGGATAAGGGACGACCAGGGACAAAATGACTGACCAGATCAAGATGAACAATAGTTACCTAGAAGCACTTGACGAATTATGAAGACCACTTTTGCAATGAATGTCATCCCCGATCTCAGCTGCCGTGGTAATGATCATATCAAGCAGGCAGCAATTGTGTGGGGCGACTCTTCCACGTGACTAAGCGACATCAGCCTCATGAGGGGCTGCAGCATGTCGCGCCTGGAACGCGTCAAAATACAGTGAACCTGGGCCAGTCGTTGCACCGACTTTAAGAGCTCCGACGCGTCCTGCATCACTGCAGCCCAAATATGACAATTTTGAAGCTTTGCACTTGATGGCCCTCTTGTTCATCTGTGGCTCTAGTGCAAGTTTGTTCATCTTGGGCTTCGCCCTGTTCTTTCCTTCTCTTCCATTTGCAACCCTTCTTCCACCCCATCTCCTCTCTTCCCCAGGTCGATTCACCACCGACCGCAATTCCCAGTCACTGCTCAGTTTATGACGGTGGGCATCGCCGGCCTGCCCATACGATCCTCGCCGGCACGTGGCTCTCTTCTCCTCCAAGCTGTGCAGCAGCTGGCTCATGTTCACACCTCCCGCCCTTCATCCTCCCCCGTCTTCGAATCCATGTTAGCCAGGGCGAACAGCGAGTACGAGGCCAACGGCCCTCCCCAGAGGAGCCAATCGGCCAAGTCGTTCTTTCCCCCCAGCAGCCCTACTAAGCACGATGGCGACATTCGCCAGCAACTCAAGAAGCCAAACGCTGCCGCTGTGTCGGCGAGGACCGCGCAACCTTTTCCGAAGCCTCTCGATAGTCGATCCACCAGCATGAACCAGCCTACAGTTACCAGACTGGCGGCCGGTGCTGCCGGAGGCTCATTGGCCTCGCTGTACGGAGGATCGAATTCGTTCCAGCAGGATCCCGACGTTATCGATCTCACCGAGGCGGATGCCGTGGCCAACTCCAAAGCAGGGGTGTTCTTCTGCGAGAACGACTTTAGCGACGATGACGACCTGGACTTGGACTTCAAAGCCCCTTCAGCTTTGCCGATGCTCCCAGCAGCAACTCCTTCCAAACCTTCCAACGAGAACATGCCCCCTCCGCCGACATCACAAGCCTCGAAGCCCATCGACTGGTCTTCGTCTCCCGTATCTCACCTTCTGCCACCGCCGCGGACCACATCGGTGACCTCTACCACAACAGATAGATCTCTAAAACGCGAGTCGTCTGCTGATAAGGACTCGGTGGACATTCCCGCTCCGAAGAAGGCGAAGAAGAGAGTTCTACCCCCGCAATTCAAACGGCAAGAACCCGAGGAGGATGAGCAAGACCACGCTGTTGCCAAGACTCCAGCAAACAAACGGAAAGAGTTCTGGAATCCTACTGCCAGTGCTGTTAAGGAGCAGAAGAAACAGTTCCGAAACCAGCGACAGCAAGAACAGCCTGCGGCAAACAACGATTTCTCTATGGACGAAGTTCAGGAAATCACCACTTCACATTCCAAGGGCAACTTTGCCATTTCCCTCAGTGAGGAACAGAGACATGTGCTGGATCTCGTTGTCAACAATAACCAGAGCGTCTTCTTCACTGGTGCTGCCGGAACAGGAAAGTCTGTGTTGATGAGGGCCATCATCACTGAACTGAAGAAGAAGTATGCCAGGGATCCCGAGCGAGTCGCCGTTACTGCCTCAACTGGACTTGCCGCGTGTAACATTGGTGGTATCACACTCCACAGCTTCTCAGGCATTGGCCTCGGCAAGGAAGATGTTCCAACGTTGGTCAAGAAGATCCGACGGAATCAGAAGGCCAAGAATCGTTGGTTGAAAACGAGATGCTTAATCATTGACGAAGTTTCAATGGTGGATGGAGAGTTGTTTGATAAGTTGTCTCAGATTGGGAGAACGATCCGCAACAATGGCAGGCCATGGGGTGGCATCCAACTCATCATCACGGGTGACTTTTTCCAACTTCCACCCGTTCCTGACGGAGGGAAGCGTGAGACAAAGTTCGCCTTTGATGCATCCACTTGGACGACCTCGATTGATCACACTATTGGACTCACACAGGTTTTCCGACAAAGAGACCCAGCATTTGCCAATATGCTCAACGAGATGCGTCTGGGCAGAATCAGTGAGGACACGGTACGAGCTTTCAAATCTCTGTCAAGACCACTCAGCTTCAACGATGGCGTGGGCACTGCGGAGTTGTTTTCCACTCGAAATGAAGTTGAGGGATCCAACGAAAGGCGACTGAGAGAACTCCCCGGTACGGTCCGGCGGTATGATGCCCTGGACACTGGCAAAGAAGAGATCCGGGACAAGCTGTTGATGAACATGATGGCGCCCAAGAGTATCGATCTGAAGATTAATGCGCAAGTGATGCTGATCAAGAACTTGGATGAATCGCTGGTCAACGGTTCACTAGGCAAGGTCATCGGGTTCTCAGATGAGAAGACATTCGACATGACGTCGGTTGACGAATTCGATGACGATGATCCTATGGCCAAGGCCCGAAGGAAGCTCCTCAAGTCATTCAGTCGCGAGGCTGACGCAAGCTCCTCCAGCGGGGTGAAGTTCCCGGTTGTGCAGTTCATGGCAACTAATGGCACATCGCGGGTCATTCTCTGTCAGCCTGAAGAGTGGAAGGTCGAGCTACCGAATGGAGAGGTGCAGGCAAAACGCACGCAACTTCCCCTGATCCTGGCGTGGGCATTGTCAATTCACAAGGCACAGGGCCAGACCCTGGAGCGAGTCAAGGTCAACCTTGGTCGCGTCTTTGAGAAGGGCCAAGCCTATGTCGCTCTCAGTCGAGCAACAACCCAGGAAGGTCTGCAGGTGCTGGGTTTCGAAAAGTCCAAGGTCATGGCTCATCCCCGAGTCATCCAATTTTACAACCAGCTGTACAGCGCTGAGGATGCAATTGGAAGAAAGCCCCAGTCCATCACTGACCTTGTCTCGAACCGAATTGGGGCCGCACCTCCGAAACAGCCAGCACGACAGGTGGTGGAGCTGGAAGATGAGGAAGAGGTAATGGCGTCGTATGGTTATTGAGTATTGTTGGGCGCATTCAGGACCACCCCGCACATGTTGATTTAGTTGTCGAAAACATTGTATGATAGCAAGGGCTCCTTTTCTAAATAGAAGCGAGCCATCATGGGATTAGGCGTTAGGCTGCCAGGGCAAGGAGGCAAGGAGATCGTGATAGACGATCAAGCCGACGGCGAGTAGATATCTATCCAATCTAATCTCGGAGTATCCGAGCTTCATGATAAGTCAATATGACAAGGAACATTTTAGACCCGGACGAATGGGGTGTTGAGGGTTGCTCGCCATGTTGAGAAGTTAAGCCCGTTCCTGACACTGCCTACACTTGGTGATGGTTGCTATGGGCACATAGAGCCTGAGGTAACACCGAAACATGGACAGGCAAAACTTTGATGTATATCATTGGCTTGAGACGACCCATTGGGCCCGCGGATTCATGGTGGTGAAGGTAACATCTTCTGAATGCTGTCCTCGTGACCGGTATTGTTGATGGCGATGATCGAAGAAAGGGGAACTCCAACTGGAGTCACGCCAGTGCCATCAACTTCTTGTCTCTGCGCAACACTATGATAAAGCTAGCTAATTAGGTTTATGGGCACCTTCTAATTCCATCGGATTACCCATGTTGCGCTGGGGACATGGTCCATACAAGTCATTGTTTCTAGGTTCCTAGGGGAAGCGGCGGTTGAGCCGGGCTTATCGATAAGCTCCTAGACTTTTTGTCCATGGGGCAAGCTTGCCAGACAGAGCGTGGGATGTTGAACCTCGCAAACCCCCATCCACAACATCGCAATCCCAAAATCCGATCACCGTCCTCACGGGAAAATCCTTCGACGCAGAATCGATACCGTGTAACCATCGAATATCTCGACTTTTTGGCTGTCTGACATTCTACGGCTCTTCTCACGACCGGACGCTCAAAGCGTCGACCCTCCCCTCCCCTCGTTGTGCTCCATCCCACGTCCGAGAAACTCGATCCGTCATCTGTCTCTTGGTCGACCATCTCGACCGCTCGCTCGCTTCATCCCCGCCTCTAAGACAGCCGATCTGCGCTCTCCGAGAGTTACCCAACGTCCCGTCCCCCGAGACTCTAGCAAACCCCGACACTGCGCCACCCTGATTTAGCCTTTGTGCCCTGGGGTCTGGGAATTTGATGACGTCTAGAGCTTGACCGTCTTCCAATAACAGGGTCATCGCATTGGGAAGCAAGGCATTCGGGAACCAACCTCTTGCAACGCACTCCTCCAACATGGCAAACCAATTCATCGGCCTGCACATGCGGGTGGTGCTCCGCGAGCCTGCGGACTGCCAACTCACGGGGACAGTGAGAGATGTCCAAGCGGGCAGCGGCCTCACCCTGACGAATGGTGAGCGTGTCATGATTCCTCTACTTCGAAGCATATACTAACTAGGATTGTAGTATTTGTCACAGGGACCAAGGAATGGCGGCCTCAAATGCACATCAATGCCGCCAATATTGCTGATCTGTCCGAGATCAAGACGGACGGTGCGCCCGCCGAACCTGTCGCCGCGCCTGCCTTTTCGCAACCGCCGTCGCAACCTGCCTTTGTCGACCCTGCGATTCTTAGTCTGGCAAGGCCACCTGCGTCGGCGACGCCCTCGGGCTCGGACGGGAAATTCATTGGCCTGGAAGATGGAAGGCCAGAGCTGCACGCTGTTCAACCTATTGCGGCGCTCTCCACACCAGGGCGACCTACTCCCGATCATGACTTGTCCGGCTCAGTGAGCAACTTGGCCATCACCGAGCCGGTCCCTGGATTGACCGATGACAAGTCTGTTGGGCCTCGGGATGCCCCATCAACTAAGAAGAAGAACCGGCGCTCTCGTCAGTCTAAGCAAGGGAAGGGCCAGCGCATCGAGGAAGATGGTCAGCCTGTCGATGGCTCGCCCGCTGGTGGCCGAGGTAAAGGTTGGAGGCAGACTCCTATTCTCCAGAGCACAGCGTCCTTCCAGCCATTCAACTCTCTGAAGCGAAACGGCAAGGGGCGAAAGGGGGTGTTTGACAATGGCTGGGCGTCTGAGGATGTCACTGAAGAGATGGGCGATTTCGATTTTGAAAACAATCTGGCCAAGTTTGACAAGCGCACCATCTTTGACCAGATGAGAAAGGAGGATCAGATCGACGATGCTAGCCGACTAGTATCCCACAACCGCCGACCAAAGCCTGGCACAGCAGGTGGCAAGAATCTGCATTACACGGAAAATGTTCTTGATATGCCATCAACAACTGGCAAGAACGCGGATTTTTGGAATAGCGAAGCGGATGATGGGCTGAATGAGGCGGACAGACTATCAGCGCGGGACATACGGAGCGGCCAGAGCAATCGGAGAGCTGACAGCAAGTCGGGACCTTCGAGGAGATCACAGTCACGCAAGGCAAGTGCTGTTGCAACGCCTGGTGGTATCCCGCTGAGCCGTGTCAACTCCGGCGTACGTTCAAGCCATCTTTCTCGCTTGTCCATCTCCCGACCAGAGTCGCGCAGTACTGACGGCAGGAGACAGCAAGGCCAGCCACCCGGTCTATACCTCGTCCCCTCTCACAAACGACTCGAAACCGTCTCGGCGCTGCAGATGCTGAATCTCGAGAACATTGCCGCGAACGAAGTTGGGCTGTCCGAACAGCTCATGGCAGAGAACGGAGGACGGGGTATCGCCGAGGTGGCCTTCAAAGCCCTGTCGGATCCTGCCATCAAGGTGCGATTTGGGCTTGCTGGGGCTAACCCATCTGCCAGTGCCGTGCTGAGCAGCCCGGCCGTTGTGATCCTAGTTGGCAACAACAAATCTGGTATCCGAGCGATTGCTGCTGCCCGGCATCTGCGGAACAAGAACGTCAATGTGGTGGTGTGCTTGGTGGGCATTGAGCGCGAACGGGATTTGTTGGAGGATCTCCGACAGCAGATCCAGCTATATCGGGCTTTCGGGGGTAAGATCCTCAGCAAGAGCGATCTCTTTGAGTACCTACGAAAGAACGCCTCGTCGGGATCACCTGTGTCAACCGCTCTCATCATTGATGCCCTTCTGGGGCTGACCATTTCATTTGAGGAGCTACGAACGGGAGACCAGGCCACCGTCTACGAACTGATGGAATGGGCAAATCGCAACGAGGCATTCGTCCTTTCCGTTGACGTGCCGACAGGCATCGACCCTACCACCGGCAAAGTGGCAGTCATCGATGGTAGCCGTCTCTTTGTCAAGCCGCGGTACGTGGTTGCGATGGGCGCACCCAAGCGCGGCTTGCTCGAGGCTGTGACACCGCCGGGCGAGGATGATCCCGAATACCTCAGCAATGCAGCACACGAAGACGAGTGGCGTCTTTTCATTGCCGACATAGGGCTAGGTAGCGCAGTCTGGCGAAAGGCCGGGACTAAGATCCGCCGGGGCATCGACTTTGACGAGAAGTGGGTACTGGAGATGAAGTATAGAGATGGGCAGCAGGAGGAAACCGACTATGAGGAGGAATAGAGAGTTTGGAAATTAAGCAAGAGGCATCACAATGGGCATGAGGGGGGCCAGCATAAATCAGCATCGGAGGGGGAGCGGAAGTTATTGGTTTTTTTTTTTTTTTTTTTTTTGTTTTTTTTTTTTTTTTTTTTTGCATGACTAAAAGGACGAACGTTTGGCGTTGGCGGTTTTGGTTCCCAGCGGGAGAGGGCTTTTGCTGGGGACATGGCAAATGCATGGATGAGGTTGAGAGATACCAATCAATACCCAGGAGTTTATCTTTTATGTTTCTTATATTCCGGTGCCGTATTTCCGGTGCTAGCAATGGCGTAGACTTGATTTGCAGAGTCAATATTTGACGGATGCACGGTAACGTCGTTTATGCGACGTTGGAGAACGGGACCCGAGAGTCTGGAGAAGCGTTGTGTTGTGCAAAGGCCAAGATGCGGGACAGACGACAACTAAGCTTTGCCAAGACTTGGGTGTTGGGTCCCCTGCGTAGTCTTGGCGGTGGGAAAGCTTGATTGAATGACGAAGAGGGTTGTGCGACGTGGAAGAACAAAGGATTGAAGTTCTATGATTATGGACGACTCGACAATTGTACGCGTTCAAGTTGGCCTTTGAAGCTACACTCGAGTATCCAACTCGACTGTGGGCTGATGGGTGTCAAAAAGGCTATTCTCGCAATGGATCGCCAACAACCCACTGACGACATGCCTGTTCGGGCTTGCTCCGACGGTCTAGAAGGATAGAAGAAACGATCAATATTCAGCCTAGGCCTTGGCCATTCGTTGGTTGTTTAAAGTTCATCGGGCGGGCCGGACGAGATTCAGCCAAAAAGTGAGTTTCACCAGATTGGGCGCCATGTGGTGTCATGACGGCTTGGGCACTTTGGTTAACCAAGTGTCATCTGCGCCGTGGTGAGAGCTGAATTGGGGTTCTGTACGGTAGATCACAAGACAATCGAGTAAAGGTTCCTCTAATAATAAGTCCCTATATAGAGTTAATGCCCGTCATCTGGAGAATTCTCGTTAGAATCAGCCCTTTCAGACAGAATTTAGCATCGTCGATCCCTTCCCCAGGGTGCACAGTGCGGGTGGCTGAGTGGGTGTGGGGTCGGTGGCTTACCTGACTGCGATTTAGGGCGTCCTGCAGGTTCCCACGAGTATCGACTCACGTTCCCTGCAGGGGGGAGATACCTAGGGAGAGAAAGGATGCAGCAATAGAGAGGAGATGAAATTGCTGTGTTTCTTGCAAGATGCCTTCTCTGGTGATATGGTCAGGTTGAGATGAAAAAAGCAATACAACATCCTCCACAAAAAAAAAAAAAAAAAAAACAAACAACAACCATGCGACCGGGGTTCACACCACTGCTCCTTTGACGTGATGGATGGCGGGGTTGCACTTCCCCCAGCCGAGAATGCACACAGTGTGTACCTATAGACCACGAGGTCTGGACTAGCTCCCGATCTCCTGGCTCGTCCAGCTGCTGCATTCCAGCGGTTTTTTTCGCAACTTGAACTTTGTCAAGAACCAAGACGTCCTGCGTGGCCGTTGTAGGGCGGGCCGGAAAGCTTGTGCGCACCACCCAGAGGTGCAGAAACGGCCAGCAACGGTTGATTTGTGGTATCGACACGGACAGAGGGGAATAGCACCACGACAATGATCAGGAACGATTGCATGAAGATCAAGACCATCTGACACCTCTTGTCCTCTTCGAGAAACCAGGCATCTTCATACTGTACCATGTGTCTCTGGGCTCCATAGCACAGTATAGTGCGTCGCTTCGTCCCGTCAAGGTAACCTGACATCCACCATCCGCCCCCCCTCCAATGCCACGGTCGACTGAGAGAAAGCACGCTGTCGAGGCTAAAAACTAAAGCAAGGTAGGTAACGTTAGGTGCTCGTTTGGAGAAAGGTGCCCACCCAATAAAAACCAGCTCGATTCCCCAGTTTTCCCACGCGCTGAGCTTGGACTGTCTCATTCTTTACGAGGAGAAAAAGAGGAAAAAGAGGAAAAAGACATCGGATCACACACAATCTCGGCCTCAACCCGTCGAATTCTTCATTGACGCCGTCCCAAGCCTTCTCTGACCCTTCTAGATCGCCACGTCTTGATCCATCTCACCCTTATCGCGCGACCAACCAAGGGGGTGCGCGATCGACTCCAAAGAAGCCAAGACTTCTCGGCGCCCAGACTCACAGCCTCCATCCCATCTCATCACTAATTCCATCCCTCCCCACCAGCCCAGTGCCAGGAGAGGCCAGCCCAGGCCAGCCCAGCTTGATTTTGACCTGTGTCTTTCCGGGTCCCTTGTTCGCGGCACGTTCCACCAAAACCTGGAACCCGACTCACCTAACCATCCTCCCGGCTTCGCACTTTTTGACCCTCAATCCAACGCGCGCCTGTGTTCCCAAGTCGCAAATTCGTCAAGGCCCTATCGTCGTCGTCAGCTTGTGAGACTTGACGTCTTCTGCAC
>SSHR01002560.1:0-16391 GCA_006518225.1 Fusarium neocosmosporiellum
ATCCCCCCCATTCCCCTTCCCAACCGGCTCATAAAACGCAACCCTCCCCTTCTCGCCTTCAACCTTTTCCCTACTCCCAACCCCCGCAGCCGCCCAGACAGTATTGTAACCCCCCTGCTCAACAGTCATCATGGTCGGGTTCGTGACGTACACAAATATCTTCTTCCAGAACCCCAGCTCCGTCACGAGCTTGGTGGGTATCACGCCTGGGTGGACCACCACGCTTGTGATCTTGGGATGGCGGCGGTGAAGTTCGCGGGCGAATACAATGTTGGCGAATTTACTTTGGCCGTAGCGACCCCAGGTTCCCATAAACATGTTCTCCTGTGTAGTGTGCAGCGTGGCAAAGTCGATGCCGCCCTTGGGATGGCCTCTGTATCCCAGTGAAGTGACGGATACGAAACGCACGTCTGCGTTGGGCAGCTCTGCCGTCTTGAGCATTACAGGCAAGAGGTGCATGAGTAGTGCTGCATTCCCGAGATGGTTGACGCCAAACTGCATCTCTACACCATCCTTTGTGAGTCCAGCGTCAACGGCCATGATGCCAGCGTTGGCGATGAATACGTCAAGCCTATCATGCCGAAACTTGGTCGCCGCAGCACGGATGCTAGACAGCGATGTGAGGTCGCATCCGAGAAATGTCGCCTCGACAGGTGGTGAGAGGGACTTGAGGCTTTCAAGGAGGGATGTTGCTGAAGAGGCAGAGCGGCCGGTAAAGTAGATGTGCGAGGGATTGTGTGCAACGAGGGTGAGAATAGCAGATTTCCCAAGGCCAGCAGTTCCTGTGATTTGTTAGACGATAGATCACCATGGCAAGGAAGAGTGTCAAGGGTTTGTGAAGTGTGTAGGGGAGTGTCAACTCACCACCAGTGACAAGAATGACCTTCCCAGTGAGGTCACCCACGTCCTTTTTAGGATCAAAGCCGCAGTAAGAAGGCATGGTGTTTTGTAGGACTTGAACAACTGCCAAAAGAATAAAAGTGACCCAGTAGAGTGTAGATGTAGATGCACTGATGTTGTCTAGCATCTACCTGTTTGTTACCAACGGGAACAAAAGCCCTCTTTATACTCAGTCTCCTATCCATCTCCGTCGGAAGGACGATGCTCCTTTCTATCCTCGCTTACATACCAAATGACCCAATCCGTCATGTCTTTGCAGTTCAACTTGAGTTGATGCGGCATGATGATCGACCGACGCTCACCGGGATACTGGACTATAGTTTACTATCGCGGGGGCTCGACCAAAGTACGGAGTGCTGTTAGTGCGGGATAGTTCTCAATCCCTGTTGGCCCCACTCCAACGCGGCCAAATCTTCCCGGCCGAGTCAAACTTGACGCGTCGCCTTTCAGGATTGACAAGCCTCAAACACTATGACGACGACAACTCGAGCCATGCTGAGCCCTGTGCCCAGGCATCACTTGTGATGTCCCCCTACGTTCATGGATCACACATCATGTATGGTCACCATCGCCATGGCATCAAATCGCTTCATTCCCATGCCTCAAGGGGGGTATTGTAAATAGATACACTAGATGCTGGATACACAAAATATCAACTCCCTCGCCTTCCCCCCATGTCCAGTCCTTCTAAACCATCCTCTTTTAACTAGAAATGTCCCGCGCCGCGCCCGTAACGTATTCCAACCCCCCTGAGCTCCAAGTTTAGTCCCCGGCAGCCTCCAACTCTGCGAGCAGTTCCCTCTCCAGCTCATCCTCATCAAAGTCCGTCGTCTCATCCGCATTAACCAGTCCATTCTTGTTATCCGCTGCTTCGTCCCCTGTCGGGCCCGGAGTCGGTAAGCTCGCATCTTCCTCATCTGCGTCGTCGCCGTTGGGCGTATGTATTGCCCGCAGTCCCGAAGCGCCTCGATTCCGTGCCAGCCGCTGCTTCTTAGCGAGAACACTTTCGCCTATGCTTGATGCTCCGTCGTTATCCGACTCGTCTGGGTCGGCTATCATCTTCCGCTTAGTCCCTTGCTTCACACTATCTCCGTCGTTGGTCTCAGTACCAGAGTTTGTAGCCGTGTCGTCGCCACTCTCGCCGTCATCGTCCCCGTCGTCCATGAACTCAGCGAGCTCATCTTCAGCTTCACCCCAGTCAAAATCCTTGAGCTCCTGGCCTGTCTGTGCATCCTCGACTTCTTCCGCCTCCGATGGTACCTCTGTGGTTTCTTCCCCTCCCTTCTCTCGGTCGATGTCGTGGATCTCCAGATAGTATGGTCGCTCATCCAACCGTCGCCATTGACTGAGGCAGTCGGTGAGCCAGTTCTGGTTAACAATCTTAATGCTGGGAATCTTGGCGGCCTGCTGCACCTTCTTTGTCCGCGGGCGTGAGGAGGCCACAACGAGATGTGTCACTCGCTTTGAAACAGTGTCAAGGACCTGGGCACCAAAGCTTTGAGCTTGCATCCCAATCTCCGACTCCTCCACCCTGACTCCAAGCGGTACAAGGCCAGACAAGACAATCACAAGACCAGAAAGAACACTGGACTTGAGTTCGTCGAGGATGTCACCAGCGTCCGGAACCATAGACAAGTCAACACCATCGTCCACAGAAGCCCTTCGCTTCGTTTTACTGTGCGCAGGTGGATGTGTGCCTTCTGATTGTCTCCGCTCCGCTCGTCGTCGGTCATATGTCTCGTAAAACGATGTGTGCAGATCAGTGAGATGGTCCTGGAGAGCAATGAGCTCCTCATCATCGTCAACAAGAAGATTTCGGTGGTGGTTGTGTGAAGAGTCGCCATTCTGGGGATCTTGTTGCTCATCCTCCTTGTCCAGCTCCTCCTGCATGTGCAACAGTGGCCGATCCGTCAGTTGCTTCTCCAGTGTCTTCTCTTGCTCCTCGGTTTGAATCTTCAAGTTCATGGCATCATCGCCACCACTCATCCGGACAAGCTCGTCCAGAGGCGACGCCTTAGCTGCTGCCTTTGCCTTTGGATTCGTCGGCTTCTGCTTTAGGGTTGGCAAGACATCCTGTCGTTTGGGCAGAAAACTCGAGTTGATATCGCCGATGCCCTTGAAGAAGTCGTAGGGCACAACCTTGATCAAGTTCGGTCGGTTCAGCGGCCAGACGTCGGCTCGATCGTCGATAATGACCACCATGTCCGTGCTGACAGGGAACAAGCGCTGCAGACTCTTGGAAGTGATGCTACCGTTCTCATCACGACTGATGACGCGGTTTCCAAAGAGCTTCTTGTCAGGGTCGACAATACGAGCAATATTAAGAGCATAGGCGCGTGTACCCATGGTGTAGACGTGCAGCTCGTACATCTTGGAAACCTCCTCAAGGAACTCGGCCAACCCAGGTCGCAACTTAATGTAGTATGTGCATCCGCTCGCGAGGCCACGCGGGCCGTCATCATTGAGCTGGAAACTCTTGACGTCCTTGACAGCCTGGTGGTTGGGGTTCGTCGGGTCGCGCTGCCACTCGCCGATGGTGGGCTCGATACAGGCGTGGATGATGGTCTGGTCCAGATCGACGACCAGAGTCAGTTTTCGTTGTCGCAGAAGCCGCTTCTGGGACTCGTGCTCGGCCCTCGCGGCAACGTTTTCGCTGACCATGAGAGCAGTCTGGTCGTGTGTCATGTTGATCATGGCACGATCCGTATCCCGCTCCTCAGTGGCCCAGTTGATCTCGGTCATGTCAGCGCCGCACAAGCTGCATAGGCCCTGCATCTGAACCTCGTGACCGCACGCCTCCTCGACCAAGAAGCAGGGCGCGTCGGCCGCGATCTCCATGCCCTCGCGGATGCGCCATTGTTTGAGGATGCCCTCGGCTGGGCTGTCAAATTCTGTGTATGTGGTTTCGTCGACCCAAGTATCATCGCCGATCTTGCGCTTCCAAAAGAATTTGTACTCGAAGAGGCTATCCTGCTTCTTGATCGTGTCGCCGGGTGATTTGAGGAGCTTGGTAATGGTGATGGGGTAGTGTAGGCGCGTGCCTAGTGGGACTACCTTGTCGAACATGGTAGGCTTTGTGAATAATCTCGATGTTGGTGTTGTGGGAAGGGCTTGTTAAGACGGCGGTGTGCCTCTACAGTTACAATCGATGCTGTTAGCGCGTGTTCCTTGACTCCCATCATGTAGTGGTTGACCTCCGATGTCGCGTTCACGATGCCAATGCGGCGCCATCAAAGAGACGTACCTAGAGAGCTCCCCTTTTCTTAATCCTTCTCGGCGCAGGCCCTTCAGCCAAGCCCATGGCCTCACCAGAATACGGCGTGGAAAGCCGATGCGATTCGGCGCCAGAAAGACAAAGTTTGGAGTTTGTCCCACGCGCAATCGCAAGCCGAGAGTTTCCGCGTTGTATCGTCGCCAAAGAGTCTCAATGGACGCTTTCCGTGAATTTATGCCAAGCGCAGGTGAATTCTCTCGATGGACTGCAAGACCTTTTTCCTTATTCGCGTCGCGATGCGTCGCTCGTTGGTGGTCGATGAATGTCTTTGAGCGGCCTTGCTCAAGGTCGGGGGGAAAGCTTGCACGGAGGTGACGCACTTGGTACGCAGCGCAAAGCTCACAGCACTGCTCAGCGGGCAGCTCTCGCCTGTACCCGCAAACGGACCGCGGAGAACGGTTGGCGCAGCGCGTCACGTGGGTGAGACAGCCCACTATGCGGAGGACGCTGGAACAAAAGTCCGGCCCGCGATAGCTGGGTGGCGCAGCAGGTTCCCTGTCGGGATTGGCGATCGCGATCGATGGTCCAAGCTTCAGCTGGTCGGGGAGAGCTGTATATCCGAAGTCAATCCCAAGGGGACTGAGAAAACGGAGACACAGTGAGGGTGGATGCAAGTCCAGACAAGGGACTTGGGGTCTTATTCTATCCTCTTTCCCTAATTGAAATGGATCAACGAGAAGAGAATTCGCAAAGAAGCACGCTCAAGCCTGATGCCTGCAACAGCCAATTGACAATGCGACGCAGAAATGCGACAGAAGGAGGGGCCGGGGTTGTGTCGTCACACGAATCGCGGGGGGGACGACGGTATAGAGTATAAAAAGAGTTGATCGTCAATCAAGTTTCGATGCTCTTCTTCCTGGACTTTTTGGGTTATCGGAAGAAGCGGGTTCTGCAATAGCAGCGCGTCAGCAGATTACTCCAGAGGCTGGCGACATCCATCAGACAAAAAAAAGATGTCAATAGCCCGCTCCGGAACGAGAGGGAAAGAACGGGGGGTCGGGTACCTACCAGAAAAGTACACTAGGATCAAATGGTCGTCCTATGAATGGGTCGCAACTGCCGCGAAAACAAGAGGGAAGACCCGCCCTTTTTGTACTTTTGGGGGGCAGAGATGCTAACCTGACCCCGGACGCGCGCAAAGGCAAGCACCCATAGGCCATAGCTCGTCGCTCCTGCCGCTTGGAGCTCCAGAGCTTCGAATCAGTCACATCATCCATTTTCATTGAATCATTCACAATCGCGCCAGCGCGCGCAGCCGCTCCCTGCAGCGGGAAAGCCTCGGGACAAAGAAAAGATCGAGGTCTCATCATCATGTAGTAGCGCATAAGACACGCTCGATTAAATGCTTTTGCTCTTTGTTGTTGCCTTCATAACTCGGCTTCCCCATCCCTGCTCATGCGGATGCCCGTGGCCGAGGCTGTCACTTGGACACGGCTCTGTGGGGCGCTGCTAGTCACGATGGCTCTCGACGCAAGAGTGGCCTCAGACGCTTGGTGGTGCGCATCATGCCATCGAGTTACCCTAGACAGTGAGCCAGGCAGACCATGAGTTGTCGTTATTGACTCAGCCGGCGATGATTCAAGTATTCTTGGTGATGAATATAGTTTCTGCAATATTTCCAACGTTTTTCACACGTCTTGAACAATAGTAGCTTCATGGTGGCGCGCTGTGGAACCTCTTCGCGTTTCAACTATACCAAACCATCATGAAACTTGGAATGGCACAACAAAGAGATACGACCCTCACCAACCGACAAAACAAAGCACTCGTCTACCAGCCACCAATACAAATCAGGAAAGAAGTGGACGATGACACGCACACAAATATCAAAACATCAAAATTCATCAATGAGACTGGTATCAATATCGCGACAAGATAATGCACCTCCAGGTCGTCAACCGTCAAGATCTATCGTTGCATCCCGTCCCATGTCATTCATGCCATCGTTTCAACCCAATCCAGACTCCCGCTTCCAGGACATAACACGACAGGACAAAGCACATACAGCCGTCACATCTCAAGCCGCCGATTGAACCATCTTGTAACCCTCAGACACCAACTTTGTGATCTCCTCGTTCTTGTGCTGCAGAATGCCCAGCGCAAACGCAACATCGTTCCACTGTCGCTCCGTCTCACATCGGCTGAGACGCGCCGCAAGCTTCTCGGCCAGCTGCTTGGCATGTTTATCCTGGTGGGCGCATTAGTTATCACTGATTGAGTGTCAAATCGTATCTGAAAGGGACTCACTTTCTCGACAAAGCCGAGCAAGAATCGCACAACTCTGCGGAAGCTCTCCTCCTCCATGTTGCCGCCGGCACTCAGCAGACTAAACATGTCCACAAAGTGGTTGTACACAGCATTATCCTTGGTGCTGAGCTCAGTGAAGAACATCCTGGCCAGGTCTGCGATTCTGCGATCCTCATCCTCCATGCACTTGGCCATCTCTCCGAGCTGACCCTTGACCTTGACCTGACCAGCCAGAATCAGGAAGGTCAGCGTCATCAGGCATGTACGCTTGACCGACGTATCGGCGTCTGCCAAACGACGGTACAGGAAGTCGGTGTTTTCATCAATCAGGTGGTTGAAGCAAACCGCCATATCTCCCAGAGCAATCACTGCGTTGGATCGCACCGTCGCGTCAGGCGAGCGTTCCATGATGGTGATGAGCAGAGGCAAGTTGGTCTCGCAGTATTCCGCAGACACGCACATGAGCTTCGCAAGGCACAATGTCGCGGCCGCCTGAAGGCCCTTGTCGGCATATGTAGTGTTGTTGGCGCAGACCTCAGAAACAAGAGGACCGAAAATGGCCAGTAGTGAGTTGGGTCCATACAAAAGCTCACGCTCACGAATATGAGCCATGGCTTCTGTAAAGTCATCCTCTGTTGTGCCTCCAATAAGGTCCAGTTCGTCGGCATCCTCCTTATCCTTGTCAGACTTGGCTGGTGCAAGCTTCTCCTTTTCCTGCTTTCTGCGCTTAAAGTCAAGTTCGCAAAGCTCAAGATGAACGATTTGCTTGATGGCAACATGGCCAACGATGAAGAGAAGCTGCGACAAGGCAATGGCGTTGTCGCGCTTCTTCGGCTTCTCGTTCTGGGCGACAGTCTGATCCGCGGTAGGGATAGGTTTGGTATCATCTCGAGATCCAGGTCGCGACCCCGGTCGTGAGCCTGGCCGAGACTGTGATTGACCAAAGACTTGTCGTGTCTTGTGTCGGATGATATCTGAGCAGAGGGTATCGGGGTGCTTGGCGATGGCATAGATGGCATCGATGGCCTGCTCTGCGACTCCATACCACTCCTTACTGTCTGAAGGCACATCGGTGATGGCAGCGAGTCTGGCCGAGACCGCGTGGTCATTCGGCAGGCGAGAAAACTTGACCGGTGAATCCTTTGCCTGTCGTCCTGTGGGGTTGATCCTCCTCAGAGCAATGCAGGTATACTTGGCCAACTGGAGGTCGTTGCGCCCATGTGTTCCAAGACCTGTTCGCAGCATCGTCTCGATCTCTCCAACCACAATCTCGGGGTTCGCAGTTGCCAACATGCCCAAGATTATAATAGCACCGCGTCGCTGAGTGCGAGAAATCTCACGCTTCTGGACACCGTAGACCTGCCACAGCTTGGTGATGACAACCTCGGGGATCATGCCGCCCTTCATCATGGTCGCAAGTAGTTGCTCAAGAGAGGTGAGCTCAGCAGGGGTAGCGCCAGAAGTGAGACTGATCATGTTCCGCGCAATGTAGTTGGCCGCATCATTGGGGCTGAACGAGTCAGGGGCCTCGAAAAAGAGTCGTCTGTAGCAGTCGATCAGGTGTGCCTGAACTCCCTTGCCCTCATCGCTGTTGCCCTTGGTCCAGATCAGGCGAAGCATACGTCGGATGCCATCCTTGTTCTGCTCAATGTTGTAGGCGTCACCAACTTCAAAGAAGTCGATGGCCTCAATGACCTCACTCTTGTTCCTTGAGCCAAGAAGCTGGCAGATGGTGCCGGTGGCTTCATGGATAACGTCGATAAACTTGAGCGCCTCGTTGTAGTACCTCCTGGTCAAGGTGAGCTTCTCAATGGCTTCGCTCGTGGCAGCCTCCTCCTGGGCCTTCTTGATAGCAGCCACCTTCTCCTCTTCAGTCATTGGCTTGGGCTTCTCAGGCGAACCGATCTGTGTCGCCTCGTCCAACAACTCATTGTCGACAGTAGTATTGGCCTGATCACCTCCAAAGCCAGGCATGCCAGGGGGTGGCTTCAGAGCGTTCAGCTCTTCCTCGACCTTGTCCAAGCGAGCCTGCCATTCCTTTCTTGATAGCTGAGCGCCGTGCATAACTGTGAAAGGGTGGGTCTTGATGAGGGTGCCAAGTAGCTTAATGGCATTCCTCCTCACGTTGCTGCTCTTGTCCTCCAGGCTTCGGCAGGCGAGCTCAGCAGCCTTTTGACGACGCTTGGGGAACTTCTGGGCAAGTTCGCATAGTTTCATATATACCTGGAGAGTTCTGCATCGACAGTATGGGTTAATATCGAGGAAGCGCTCTTCCAAAACATCAAAGAATGCGTTGAGTTGAGACTTGTGGTTCTCGCTGCGTTCGTCCTGCTTGCTGAGATAGGCGACCATGTTTCCGCAGACCTCAATCAGAGCACATCGAAGAGTATAAGACTGATTGTGTCAGTTGCAGGTGGGTTCATTGTCCAAATAATCTTACCTCGCTATCCAGTTGCTTTGCGAGCATTGTCATCTGCTTGATCACCAAGCGAGGGGCTAGTTCAGATAGCTTGGCGATGAAAGAAGAGACGGACTTGGGCCCTCGAGTATCGTTGGAGTTGAACTCCTTGTTGCTGATCTCTCGTAGGACCTCGTCCGCGAGCTGGGGATAGTCGTATGTCTCGGCCAAAATGTGTAGAAACTCGGCCATGGGCTCCGACAAGTGTTCAAAGTATGTGAGGTTCTGGATGATGTTGATTTGCGCCGCTGATCACTGTGAGCCACTCGAACTCGCCCGAGTTTAAGCATTGACACAACATACCATATCCATGACCGTGGTGCTTTACAGCAATGCACAACACCTTGAAGCAGTGCATTCGGATGGTCGTGGCCTTTACTCGCTGTTCACTCTCCAACACCATGTAGACCGGCCGGGTCAGGAGCCCAATAAATGTGTCCCTCTCGCTCGTGGTGAGAAAGATCTTGGACAACTTGAGCTTCAGGACCTTGCACATAATCTCCAGAGCGGCCTGGAGTTGCGTGGCCGAGTCCCAAGCTGCCTCCTTGTCCTTGGCCGCACCCTTCTTGGACTTTCCACGTCCTCTGGAAGCAGGCACCGCCGGGGACTTTTCGGCGGCCTTGGTCTCGACAGCAGCAATAGTCCACTGCAGGAGAAACGCGTATATCTCGAGGAGCTTCTTGTGGTGGGGCACCGAGTCCTGCTCATCGGGGGAGTCGATGTCGCTGTGAACCGAGTCGGCCTCGGCGCTCAGGCCGCTCATGATGAGGTCGAAGATCTTGCTGAGGGCGTGGGTGGGGAGGTGTGCTGTGTATCTGGAAGTTTCAACTAGCTCAGAATCGCGTCCCAACGATGTCGGAGTTTCGGAAGAGGGGTGAAGGGAAATGGGGGCTAACTTGAGGAGGAACTGCAGCGAGTCCATGTGGGAGGCTCGCGTGATTGCGTCGGGGTTGTCGGCGACAGCGTCGACGATGGGGTTCAGCACTGAGTTGACCACGGGGTTTGTGAGACCCTCGGGGTCATTCTCGCAGTTGAACAGGGCGCCGTCGGCCTCTGGCGTGGCGATGCTCGCCGGGTCCGACATGTAGTGCTTGAGGGCATCGTTAAGGTCGAAGTCGATTGTATCCATGATGGGCGATGCGAAAGAGTCGCCGCCGCAGGAGCGTGCGCACGACGGTGAGTAGAGGGGAAGAAGCGGAGGGGAGGTGTAGTGCGCAATCAAGAAGGTATCATCCAATGTTGTAATTACTGTTGTATCTCTCTGCGCCAACCGTATCCTGCGATCGCGCGCGCCGTCAAATGCCGGATCCGTCGGTGCTGGCGGTGACGGGTATTATTGTCGTCGATAGCTTGTATGGTGTTTTGGGGGGGTTATTTGGGGCCTGGAGATTGGCCCCTTGGCAACGATTGTTTTTGTTTTCTTTGGACGCGCCCACTCAGGGCCCTTCCCCGCCATCATCCACTAAAACGCAGCGCGTTGCGCCCGTTGAACCCCTGCAGCCACCACAGCCTGAGTCGAGCCCCTCCAAACATCGACGTCCCCCAAGTCTCTTGTCACTTATCAGTCTTTGTTCAAACTCTAGTTCTTGTCTTTTGTTTGGTCTTTTGTCTGCAGGCACCCGATTTGACTACCCAATAGCCCTGCCTGTGCAGAGCCCAACCTGTCAGAAACACATCCCAAGTGGCAATTTCTGGGGAATCGACATGGCTGCCACAGCGCCTCATCATCATGACAGGCAGTTCGAGATCCACGAGGACATAAGGACGGAAGATACGGAGATGATGGTGGAAGAGGAACGGACCGAAGAGGCTGGGCCAAACGAAGAGGACGAACATGTTCAACACAGCCATGTGTACCAACATCATCACATGCAGCACCACGACCCGCAACAACAACACCATCCCCAGCAACAAACACATGTTGTCCAAGAAGAGGAGGAAGAGAGAGTCGAGGAGTCTTCAGAGGATGAAGCTGTTGATCGCGGTGTTCAGGAAGACATGGACAAGCTACAGAGCGACTTCCCTGGCTTCCGCAATCGGTACCGTCTGATCAAGCGCATCGGCGAAGGTATATACATCTCTACTAAGACACCTCTGGATACCCATTGGACTCTGCTAACACATCCAGGAACATTCTCAACCGTGTACAAGGCCGAGGACATCATGTATGACCACTACGACAACAGTTGGGACTACGAGGACGACTCGTCAAAGTGGACGCCACCTCCAAACGCAAAGCCAAGCAACAGTCCTGTTCACCGACCCCGTCGCAAGGCACGCTACGTCGCCATCAAGAAGATCTACGTCACCTCCAGCCCTTCCCGTATCCTCAACGAGCTCGAGCTCCTCCACGACCTCCGCCAATGCCCCTCCGTCTGCCCCCTGATCACCGCCTTTAGGCACACCGACCAGGTCGTCGCCATCCTCCCGTACTTTCGCCACGGGGATTTCCGCGCTTACTTCCGCGACATGACCATCCCTGAGATCTCTGTATACCTCCGCGAGCTCTTTACTGCTCTCAAGAGCGTACACGACCACAAGATCCTCCACCGAGATATCAAGCCCACCAACTTCCTCTACGACCCTACTACCCAGCGCGGCGTCCTCGTCGATTTTGGCCTCGCCGAACGAGAAGGTTCTGATAACAAGCCCTGTCTCTGTAACGAGAGCAGGGAAGTGCGCAAACACCGCCAGGCCAACTCTGTGTGGGCGCAAAACTCGACGAACCCCCAACCAGGCTACCCCAAGTCCGATACTCGGTCCTCCCGCCGTGCCAACCGTGCAGGAACTCGAGGTTTCCGAGCCCCTGAAGTCCTGTTCAAGTGCACAGAGCAAAAGACATCTATCGACATTTGGTCCGCGGGTGTCATCCTCCTGACCATCATGTCGAAGCGTTTCCCCTTCTTCAACTCGGCCGACGATGTGGACGCCATGATCGAGATAGCAACCATCTTTGGCTCCAAGCGCATGAAGGCTGCGGGTCTCCTACACGGATGCGTCTTTGAGACCAGCCTTCCCACGATTGGCCAGGGCGGTTTCTCCATGGAGAAGATTATCCTCTGGAGCACATGCCGAGGAGAGGACAAGCCTCTGACACCAGATGAAAAGATGGCTATTGGCTTTCTTGAATCATGCATGGAGCTGGATCCCAGCAGGAGGATAACAGCAGAGGAAGCGCTGAGGCACGACTTCCTACAGCTTGGAGAGGTCGAGAGTGACAAGAGGTATTATGACCAAGAGTCGGCCGAACAATATTGATGTGTCGACATTGTATATGTAATGTAATCATAGAATCATGGCCAGAGGCGTTGGGGGGCATCAAGATGTGATTGATCAAGTGGTTGGCTAGATATCCATAGGTGCCAACATGGCTGCAATACCCGTCAACTCGTCCGTACCCAATGTTTCTTCAAAGTATCATCCAGGCGTCCCCACTGCAGCAAACATGTCCGGGATGTAGGGGTCATTGGCTAATGGGCGAAAATCGATTTTTATTTCGTTAAACTCCGTTTCGAGAGTCCCTGATGCAATGCTCGAAGCCGACCAACCCAGGTCCCAATTCCCTACCGCCCCATCTTTCTTTCTTCGGCATCCAGGGGAGCATTCATGGGGACCTTTTTTCCCGGCTTCCCAATTCCCAGCCCCGGACTCCTAGCCAGCCAGCTCAAAGGACATGGCATAACTTGATCTATGCCACAAGCTCAACAACACCGCCGGCCTCGGTGATCTTCTTCTCAGCCAGACGGCTCACCCACCGCGCGCGGACGACCAGGGGGATTTCGGGGAGGCGGCCCTTGCCGAGGACCTTGGAGTAGCCGAGGGGGAGGAGGTCGAGGACGGGGACGGTGTCCTTCTTCTCGCCAGAGACGTAGGCGTCACGGGTCTCGGCGGGGACGAGGGACCACAGCTGTATAGAGTCAGTCATTTGTTTTTGAGTCTTTGCCTTGATCCATCTCATGGTGTTGAATCGGATATTCGCAGGCTCGAGGAGGGGCTGTATGTACCTTGTCGAGGTTGATGATGGGCTTCCAGAAGTGGTTCTGCTGCTTGTGGAAGTATCGCATACCAACCTTACCGAAGTAACCGGGGTGGTACTGTCGCATAGTCAGCCATTCCATCCTCTTTGTCGAATCTCGTCGTCGGGTCGTCGAACCTTGTCCATGTTGGTACGGTGGTGGTGCTGACCACCGGCAAGACCGCGACCACCGGGGTGCTTGCGGTGCTTGCCGATACGGCCCTTACCGGCGGAAACGTGGCCGCGACTGTGAAGGAGAGAGAGTCAGCCCATCACAAGTTCTCTGGATATCGATATCTTGGTGTCTCTTTCCGCCGCCGTCGACGGGACGTTCAATGGCGAATTTGAGCGCCCTCGTAGACGTCGGCGAGAGGGATCAGAACGTACTGCTTGCGGGTCTTCGACAAACGGGTAGGCATGGCGACGGCTGTGGTGTTGTCGCTTTTCCGGTGTTCACGGTCGAAGCTGAAGTGGGTGGTGATGTTTTTGCGCTGGGGCTTCCAATGGCTAGCACCGAATTGTTAGGCGAGAGGGCAGGGGAACCCTAAAAATGGATGGGAAAAAGTGTGGGCGACTTTTAGTGGGGCTCTCTTCTGCCCTCCTGTGCCAAGCTCGGTGAGTCAGGTGACTTCGCGGTCAGACCGTGGTGAACGTCGGTGTGGCCCCACCAATGACGGGCCGTTGATGTCAAACTCGAGACGCGAGTCTCGCGACGTGGTGAAGAGGGAAGCAGTTTCAGGGAAACATTGTTGATAATCGAGATGACGCATACCGACATTGACGATATTTCCAAGCGCTTGGAAAACCTCGACTTTCATCATCCTTATACGCCTTACGATGTCCAGGAGCAGTTCATGAAGACGGTGTACAATGTCTTGGAGACGGGCAACGGCCAGGTCGGAATCCTGGAGAGCCCAACTGGCACTGTAAGTGTATTTTCATGTTATCATGGTAATTTTAATACATGCGCTTGCGTTGAAGCAGGACATTGCGAAGCGTCGTGATGATTGCTTCCTGTATGCACTATCCCTTGTCTGTCAACTAACAACCAACAGGGCAAGTCTCTTTCACTCATTTGTGCATCCCTGACATGGCTACGAAATCACAAGTCAAATCAGTTTGAGAAATCCATTCAGGAATCCGCAGAGGCATACAAAGATGAACCGCCCTGGCTTGTCGAGCAACTCCTTCGACGAAAGCGAGAAGAGCTCGTCGGTCGCTGGGAAGAACGAGAGAAGCGCCTTGAAGGTCTTCGACTAAAAGAAAAGGCCCAAGAGGAGCGAGCCCGGAAACGACGTCGTGTCGAAGAATCTGGTCCTTATCATCGATCGCGTGTGGAAGACGAAGATGCAGAGTGGCTACTGGACGACCCTGACGATCGTGACACTGGCCCCCAGGATGCGCTCTCTGGTCTGAGTAAAGAGTCTCGAGACATCCTGGCGAGTATCGGGCTAGGTGGCCCAATGAAGCCGGAAGAGGAAGAAGTCCTCATGGAGGAACAGATCAAGGTGTGGACCTCCGTACCACCTTCACTTGCCAGCATAGTAACCTCGGTAGATCTACTACACCTCAAGAACACACTCCCAACTATCGCAGTTCATCACCGAACTTCGCCGGCCCACATTCCCGCCCTCACTTCCAACATCTCTAGCCAAAGAGGAAGAGTCGAAAACGGAGGCAGTCAAGCTTTTGCCGTTATCATCTCGTCAACGGCTATGCATTAACCCCCAAGTCTCACGCCTTGGATCTGTTCAAGCAATCAACGACCGCTGCGCTGAGCTTCAGCAACCGAAATCGGGGAAGAAATGTCCTTTTGTTCCCAAAGAGGATCTTCTCTCGCAAACACATCAGTTCCGGGACTCTGCGCTGGCTACTCTTCCGGATATTGAGGACCTCCATCACCTTGGCAAGTCACTTTCTGTGTGTCCGTACTATGCCTCGCGAACTGCACTACCGGGCGCTGAAATCATCACGCTTCCGTATCCTCTTTTACTCCAGAGGAGTGCCCGAGATGCATTGGGAGTCAAGCTAGAGGGCAGTGTTGTGATTATAGATGAGGCGCACAACATCATGGATGCAGTTGCCAACGTTCACGCAGCCGAGATTCGGCTAAGTGACCTGCGAAGAGGGCGAGGCATGCTGGGCGTATACGTGAAGAGGTTTGGCAAAAAGTTGAAAGGCGTCAATCGGGTCAATGTTGGGAGGGTAGGAAGAGTCATTGAAGGACTCAGCGAGTGGATGGATGGTGCCCTCAAGTTCAAGGCAAGTCGTATTTGACTCTGGTTGACACAGTATCTGACTCCAAGCAGCAAGAGCATGGGATCGTGGATCCAAACGTTCTCACTCGACCAAAGGGAATCGATCAAATCAACATGTTTGAGCTGATCCAGTACATCCAAGAATCGAAGCTCGCCTTCAAAATCGAGAGCTATGCCTCCCACGTTGAGAATGAGGAAGCGCCTACAAAAACCCCAAAATCGAGTACCCCGGTGCTTCACACTCTGGTTTCGTTTCTTGTTGCGCTCACAAATCTCAGTTCCGAGGGCCGGATATTCTATCAGAAGATCAAAGGAGGAGCTCCTGATATCCAGCTGTCCTACCTGCTGCTGTCGCCAACTCATGCATTCTCCTCGATCGCATCAAGCGCGCGGGCGGTGGTGCTCGCTGGTGGAACAATGTCTCCATTCGACGACTACAAAGACCACCTGTTTCCTTCATTGGAGCCCGAAAAGGTGACAACACTGAGCTGCGGGCATGTCATTCCGCCTGAGAACCTCTGTGTTTGGACATTAGCTTCATCGCGGCCGGGCATGCCGCCTTTTGAGTTTAGCTTCCAGAGGCGAAGCGACCCAGAGATGATTACACAACTGGGACTTGCGATTTTGAATCTCTGCTCTCTGGTTCCTGACGGCGTAGTCGTCTTCTTTCCCAGCTATGGATATCTCGACGAGGTGGTTGCGGCGTGGCAAAAAGGCCAGGGAGCGAATGCGCAACCAATCTGGGAACGATTGGGAACGCGCAAGGCACTGTTTAAAGAAACAAGAGGCTCATCAAGCGACGAAGTTCTTCAGGAATACACCAATGCCATTTTGGGCGAAGGGAGCAACGGTAAAGGCGCTCTCCTGCTCAGTGTCGTCGGCGGCAAAATGTCAGAGGGCATCAACTTCTCGAACCGTCTCGGACGCTGCGTCATCGTTATTGGGTTACCCTATCCCAACATTGCATCCCCAGACTGGAAAGCAAAGATTGAATACATCGAGACGACGACGCAGGCCAACCTCGGGGCGCAGGGCACACCGAAGGAAGAGGCAGCGAGCAGGGCCAAGCAGGCGGCGCGAGACTTTTATGAAAACGCCTGCATGCGGGCCGTGAACCAGAGCATCGGGCGTGCGATCCGGCACCGGGGCGACTACGCGGCGATTGTGCTCGTGGACCGGCGATACGGCACGGACAGGATCCGGGGCAAACTTCCGGGGTGGATCAGAGGGGGGCTGGTG